>JAGGCT020000035.1:1613894-1741443 GCA_017654935.2 Phymorhynchus buccinoides
TCGCCCTGTCTTGATGTCTATCATTGGTGTGTATGGGGCTGTGCAAGAAGCTTGTGATTACCCTTTATATCCCCTCAATAAATATCCCTCTCTCTCTCTCTTATCTCGTGTATGCTTGCCTAAGCAGCTAAGACGATTAGATAGATAGATGATAGAGAAAGAGAGAGAGGCGAGAGAGAGAGAGAGAGAGAGAGAATGTATGGAGAGTGAATAAATTTTAGTAAATTTTATTGTGTGCTTATATTTAGTATTCTCTCTCCTCTCTCTCTCGCTCGCTTTCCCTTCCCTATCTCTTCCATACGTGTGTGTGTGTGTGTGTGGCTGTGTGTGTGTGGAGAGACAGAGAGAGAGAGAGAGAGAGCGAGGGACGGAGCCGAGAGAAGAAGATGGCAAAAGTTGCTCACACCAAGGAATTGCACACACACAGACTGAATTCTCTGTGTAGACTTTGTGGGAACAGGTCAAAGAAATTTCATCAGAAGGAAACTTTTTTTTGCAAAGAATTTGCATCAGTATTACAGCAGCACTTTGGGTTGGTGTTCTCTGAGAAAACACAAGGCGAGCAGTATTCTAGAACCATTTGTATACCATGCTATATGAAGGCCAAGAGAGCAAAAACATCTGGTAATCCATCTAAGAATGTTGTCCAGTCAATGAAACAGCAGATTGACAGGACAAACAGGATTTGGTCAGAGTTTAACCCCACATGTGAAGCAGCTGATTGCATGGTCTGTTCTACATTCCTGGCCCAAGCTAAAGGAGGGAGAACCGTTAAGAAGAAAAAATGTGTCAAATCTGTCAAGGCAGTGAGTGAGAACACCTATCATTCTACTACAGTGGGTTCAGGTGATATGTTTGTCAACAGCGCCAGTAGTGTAGGGGAGCCTTCAGGACTTGTCAACAGCACCACTATTGTAGGGGAGCCTTCAGGACTTGTCAACAGCACCACTATTGTAGGGGAGCCTTCAGGACTTGTCAACAGCACCACTATTGTAGGGGAGCCTTCAGGACTTGTCAACAGCACCACTATTGTAGGGGAGCCTTCAGGACTTGTCAACAGCACCACTATTGTAGGGGAGCCTTCAGGACTTGTCAACAGCGCCACTATTGTAGGGGAGCCTTCAGGACTTGTCAACAGCGCCAGTAGTGTAGGGGAGCCTTCAGGACTTGTCAACAGCACCACTATTGTAGGGGAGCCTTCAGGACTTGTCAACAGCGCCAGTATTGTAGGGGGGCTTTCAGGACTTGTCAACAGCGCCAGTAGTGTAGGGGAGCCTTCAGGACTTGTCAACAGCACCAGTAGTGTAGGGGGGCCTTCAGGACTTGTCAACAGCGCCAGTATTGTAGGGGAGCCTTCAGGACTTGTCAACAGCGCCAGTAGTGTAGGGGGGCCTTCAGGACTTGTCAACAGCGCCAGTAGTGTAGGGGAGCCTTCAGGACTTGTCAACAGCGCCAGTAGTGTAGGGGGGCCTTCAGGACTTGTCAACAGCGCCACTAGTGTAGGGGAGCCTTCAGGACTTGTCAACAGCACCACTATTGTAGGGGAGCCTTCAGGACTTGTCAACAGCACCACTATTGTAGGGGAGCCTTCAGGACTTGTCAACAGCACCACTATTGTAGGGGAGCCTTCAGGACTTGTCAACAGCGCCACTATTGTAGGGGAGCCTTCAGGACTTGTCAACAGCGCCTCAATAGCACCACTAGTGTATGGGAGCCTTCAGGACTTGTCAACAGCGCCTGCAGTGCAAGGGAGCTTTCAGGACTTGTCAACAGTATATGGGAGACATCTATCAGTGCTGCTACAGTAGTGAATGATAATTTAGGCGACAGCATTGTCAATGAGAAACAACAGGACAATGCAGCTCACAAGCCATCCATGTTTCAGCCGTCAGCGTCATCAACACCTCAGCATAACAGTGTCAAAAGGGCCTTGATAGGTTATCTCAATACCAAAGCATCAGGTCTTCCAAAGAGCACCAATCCATCAACACAAGTTGAGGAAGAAAACATGAGTGATATTAGTGATACGATATCAGAGATCGATACATCAATTGAGACAGACTTGGAAGGAAATCAGGGACAGATCCAGTCATGTCAGTCCTCACTGCCATCTGAAACAGGTGCATCAGCCATCAAAAACCGGACCACACCCCCCTCATCTCCTACCTCTAGAAGAACTTGAGGCTCCACTGACAGCTGCAGAAGAAGCCTACTTCACAGGTTTAGTCCGCATCAAAATGCAACAGTCAGAGGACAAAGAGACTGTTACTTGCAAGACTAGGGGCCAGCCCATCATCCTGATGAAGATAACTAAAGCCAGGAAGCCTTCAGCTTTAGCTAGGACTCCAACAAGGAAAATGAGAGTGAACAAAGTCGCCAACATTCGAAAAGAGTTTTGAGGTGCCTCTGATTCTGATTTGCTAAAACAGCAAAGTGAAGAGATCCAGTCCTTGAGGAAAGAAAAAAAGAGGGCAGTTCTAGAAGCTGCTGGGTGTTTGAAAAGTCACATCACAGCCAAAGACGCAATGAAACTTGTCATTAGGATGTCAATGACATATGGAAAACAGAGGCAGTTTAGACAGATGTTAAGGAAGTTGGGGATTAGTTTTGACAGCCAGGAAAAAGAGAAAGACTTCAAAAACAGTTTGTTTTGCGATGAGGTACAGATCAGTATGCGTAAACTTAGTTTTCATCTTCCCAAAAGCGGCACTGAATGCAGAAAGTTCTTCCCTGTGGCACACGTCAAAGATCTACAAAATGTTGTCACTAGTCTTCTCAATCAGTACGACCAAAAACATCTCCTGACCTGGCACAGAAACACCATCCCTGAAGATGAAATCTGGGTGAAGATTGCAGGCGACCATGGAGGCGGCAGCTTCAAAGTGGTGCTGTCCATAGCCAATACCCAACACCCCAATGCCAGGGACAACAGCTTCCTCATCTGTCTGGTGGAGGCCAAGGACACCAACGAAAACATCAGGAGTGTTCTGGGCCCAATGAACGAGCAGATCCAACAGTTGGAACAATCCAAGTGGAATCAGAAAACGCTCCGAATATTTTTGTGTGGAGACTACGATTTCCTGACAAAAATGTTCGGTCTCTCAGGAGCTCAGGGAGTTTTCCCATGCCTGTGGTGCACTGCCACAAAGCAGCAGAATTACCCACAGGACCGTGTCGGCGAAAACGAGATCACGCCCAGAACACTTGCAGGCATGAAAGACCAGCATGCAAAGTTTGTTCGAGGCGGCTCAAAAAAGGCCAAGGCCAAAGAGTACCAGAACCAGGTGCTGCCAGTTGTGTGGGACATTGAACTGGACCACGTGTCCCCTCCCTACCTGCACATCCTTCTGGGGGTGGCCAAGAAGCATCATGATTTGCTGAAGGAAGAGTGCTTTGACCTGGATAAGAGATTAGCCCTGGACATGAAACCAGACGACCCCAACCTGAAGGTCACCAAATCAACCGTTTCAAAGATGTTGTCAAGAAAGTCAACTCTGTACGTGCGCGTCCATGCCGTGTGTGTGTGTTGAAGTTTTTCTCTCTCTCTCTCTCTCTGCTCTTCCCTCTCTCTCTCTTGCACGTGTGTGTGTGTGTGTGTGTGTGTGTGTGTGTGTGTTTGTTAGCTTGCCTGTTTGATCGAATTGTTTCTGAATGAACTTTTCCACAGCGCCACATCAACTAACAACATTCCGGTTCTTCCCGTACAAGCAAAAGAAAAACAGCGAATCTGAAGAACAAACCTCCCAGAAAGAAAAAAGACGGCCAAGGCGAAAGCAGGAGAGATCAAACATCAGAATACACTTCTGTCCCGTTGACGGCCAGTGGCAGCAGGAGAGACTTGGTCTTTTAACAGTCGACATGGTTGAAGTGAGACATCACCGGGCAATGGAAGAAAGACTTGTACCTATCACTGCCAAGCCAATCAATCCCGTGGAGATCGGGAAAGACGGGAACTGTCTTTTCCGTACGTTCAGTTTCCTCCTGTTTGGTCACGAGAATATCGCATACCTCATATACTACTTACATGATACGTCAATTAACAAACAATCATATTCTTTTTCTTTCAATTGAGATGCCACTCCTTGAGATCTTGCGATCCTGTGCTCCGACCATGGATGGGTGCAAAACAACCATCTGGACTGAATGGCCTGACAACTGAACCGGCAGAGCCCGACAGCCATCTCCCTTGCCTTGCATGGATGCCCTGAACCCTGGTTCCTTGAACCAGCTGAGAGAACTCAAAGCCAGTGGAGAGCTACAAGGCATACAACGCCTGTGAATAACAATGAACGTTGGGAGAATAAGTGGTGATGTATACATAGCCTCAAACTTGAGGTCCGGGAGCCACTGGACAGTGGCAATATTTGATCCGTCTCATCACAGTATTTATTGTTGTGACTCTCTGGGGTGGCCCATACCGAACGAACTCATTGCCAGAATTGAGCGTATTCTTGAGCTTTAAAGTTCAAGGGCAGTATGAGTAGTGTATAGTGTCACTTTTTTTGTCCGGGCGGCGGAGCCAAATTGCGGCGGAGCAGAGATCGATCGCTGATTGGTCGATTGATTGATTTTATTGATTGATTATGCATAATAATAATAATAATAATCAATCGCTCCGCCTCAGTGCGATGAGTCGATTGCCAGGTGATTGATGTGTGATTGATCGATTTAAAAAAAAAATGATTCTGATCGTGAATGTTAGTTAATGAGGTCGATGTGATCGATTTAAATGTGCCGATCAAGATTTTGATGGCTGGATGGATGGTGGGTTGGTTGGTAGTCGAGTTTGTTAGGGTCCAAGTCGATTGATAGGTGATTGATGGGTGATTGATGATCGATCGATTTTTTTTTTAATGAATCGATGGGTGATCGCTAATGACGCGTCGGATCAGGATTGCAGATTTTGCTTGATGGGTGAATGGTTGGTTGTTTTGGTTGTCGAGATGGCCCTAGAGGTTCGTGAATGACACAAAAGCGTGGCGCTCGATTAGGTCTTGGTCATTTACTTTAACATGTCGGGATCGCTAATTAGCTACGGGTGTTAGATTTGGGTGGGGATTCCCCTTATGGGCGTTAGCGGTCAGAGGGTTATAGTGACAGAGAGAGAGGGATAGGGTCAGGTGTCGTAGCGAACAGTCATTTCGAACGTCGGATCGATGATTCGTTACGGGTGATAGACTCGGTGGGTTAGAGAGCGAGAGGATCAGCCCCCCTATCGCGGAAATAATGCCTGACATTTCGGACGCTGGATCGATCGATTTCCCTATGGGGAGCTAGCGGTCAGAGGGTTACAGCGACAGAGAGGGATAGGCTCAGGTGGCGTAGCGTGGGACTCGGTTTATTTTAGCTGACGCTCGTGGATCGATCGATCGATTCGTTACGGGTGATAGATTCGGAGGGATAGGGAGAAAGAGGGCGTCGAATGCGCATGTTCGGGGGAACGTCCTGACATTTAGGCCGATGGATAGTTCCAGGTGTTGCACCACGCTGGCGCGATCGTAGAGAAGCGTAACTAATCGTCAGGGAGAGGCTGGCTCTCTCTTAACGGCTTAGTAATTGAAAAGCGAGACGAGAGAGCGCTTCGATAAAGAGAGTTTGCCTCGCCCCATTCATTATCTCTCACAGGCAATTAGACACACGCGTTGAGAAATAGTGACGGAGTTGGTCAAGGGAGAAAAAAGAGAGCGAGCGAACACCGAACAAACTTTATCGTTCAACGAGAGTATAAAAGCGTTAGTTAGAGGTCATTGTTTTAAAAAATGGATCCGCAATGGCGTACGCCTTTTACTTGTCTTATTTCGAGCCCTTCCCAAGCCGGGAAATCCGTGTTTGTAAAAATTTTTATCGAGCATTTGCCCGAGATGACGACGCCCGTACCTGAGGAGATTATATGGTGTTACGGAGAATGGCAAAGCGGTTACAGAGACTTGCCTAAAATGGTGATATTGAAGGAAGGACTACCAGACACGAACGACTGGACGGATAATAAAAGTCATTTGATAGTGCTCGACGATTTAATGGCCGAAACTAATCACGATTTAATGGCCGAAACTAATCAATCGATAACTAAGCTGTTTACGAAAGGCAGTCACCATTGTAATTTAAGCGTCTTTTACATCGTTCAAAACCTGTTTTCAAAAAATAAAGAAAGCAGAACCATCAGTTTAAACAGTCATTACATGGTGGTGTTTAAAAACCCCAGAGACGCTTCCCAGATTTCTCATCTGGCCAAACAGATGTTTCCGGGTAAGCGCAAGTATATGGAGGAAGCATATAAAGACGCTACAACGAGTCCGTACGGTTATTTATTAATCGATCTCGTGCAAAGTACCCCGGAACACCTTCGACTAAGAAGTCAGATTTTTCCGGGCGAGCGACAGACGGTCTACGCTAAAAAATAATGGCTGCTCGCGTAAAGAAATTATAATCCTAAACTTCTACAACACGTTACTAGTTCGGCTTGCGGTTTATACGTTGTGTATTTTATCATTATGAAATCTCGCGGAGCTACGATGGGTAGACTTTTAGCCCCTTTCCAGCCTCACGATCCGAGTTTCAACGATCGCCTGGTGTGGAATTTAGTACAACGCCTGATATGATTGGTCGAGGGGTTTATATATTAAGAAAAGCATCCCCCCGGACGATCATTAATTCGAGAATCATGAGCGGCGAAAGCGCTAGTTATTTCCCGTTAGGGGGAAACCTGTACGCCGCCGTGAAACGATGGAAAAGACTACCCAGAGTGTCTTTGCGGCAATACGTCTCCCCTAGCGGGGTAAAAGGGGGCCGCTTAGAAGTCTCCCGTAACACCGCTTGGATGGAGGAAAAACATTTTAAAAGGTTAATGAAGATCGCTCCAAAAATCTACCAAGAAATGGGGAAACAACTGCAGCGGCCGGCGAAAGAAACCGAAGAAGAAGAAGAAGAAGAAGCGGTCAAAGAAGAAGGAGACGAAGGAGAGAAGAAGAAGAAACAGGAAACGCAACAAAGACGCTCGGAAACGGGGCCCCGGGATCCTCGGCGCTCGGACACTGGGGGGTGGGATCACCAGCCTTATTTTTACGCCGAACGCTACTGTCCGGAGTAACGGGATCCGTCAAGGAGTCCCGTGACTAACGGGAAATGACAGCAGCAGCCGGTAGCGACGATCCCGTTAACGACTTAACCGTGACTAACTCGTCAGCGGCACCGACAGTTTCTTGGCACCGAGCGGCGGAGAAGAATAGGAGGACGTGGCGTTGTGTAGCGTAACGGCTCAATTAACCAATCAAGGGTGAATAGCTTTAGACCGTTTATAAGGACGGGACACTGGCGTTCATCCTCAAACATTTACCAATTTTCCAAAGCGAAACAAACTCGACTCTCACTGGTAAGCGACGATGGAAAACTTTATTGATAACTTAGAAAAAAGAATCCAGATGGACATTAGGCAGATTTCCATCGAGAGGTGCGAGGGCTGCTACCACGATTACGCTAATCAACTCGGCCACTCCTGTCTCACTACGCCCTATGAGGAACAAGTGTTTTTTCGTTTCGATGAGGCTTTTGAGCGCCTAGATGTTGAGACTCTACTCGCTAGCCTGGCCGGTGCGATGGAAGTGAAAATGGTTGTGGACGCATCGTGTCAAGAAGTGGCTGATGCGTGGTTGAAAGCCGATTCTGTGGTAGCAGCCGCCGCGGCTCAAGCGGTGACGACGCTAATGGGAGAAGAAAAAGAAGAAAAAGAAAAACAATAAGTCGTTTGTTTTTGCAGAAGAATCATGGCTTCTACGTCCTCTCCTCCTCCCCCGCCGCCGCCGCCACCGACGAGACCTACGTGTCGGCCTAAGGCAACGAGTTAATACCGCTATCCACCCGGGAAGGAGAGCGCAATATTTTCGCGAGCTGCGGGCTCTGGAAGGACAAGCCTGTCGTCCACGTCCGACGCTACACTGTGGGGACCCGGAATCAACTGTTCCCTACCAAAACGGGCGTCTGTTTGAACGAAACGGAATTAAAAAAACTTTTGAAGGAAATGGGGCAGTTGAAAAGGAAGGTGAAGGGGCTGGTTAATTAAAAAACGGTTGGTTGATTTTTTCTTGATTTGTTTTTTCTTTCTGGTTAATGTTGTCGACATAAATATTATTTAAATGATGTTAAATCGGGTGTTGTTGATGATGTATTACGCTCTACCGCTTAATTAAAATCAGTGTTAAGAAAGACAATGTTGATGCTGATGCAGACCTGTCTACCCATACGATTTCGCCGTATTTTATACGCGTACTTGACAAAAATCCGATAAATACGGTACCCAATATAAAAATCCGGCCAAAAAAAAATCCGACTATCACTTCTGTTTACTGCACATGATATCGAGAACGGGCGTATTGTTTTAGCTGCTGTGCATATACTCTCTTTCTGGCGCCTTTTTGTGTTGATTGGCCGAGATCTTCCACTTCCGGTTCGAGATTTTGCATGGTTTCGTGGCAGCCATTTTGTTTCCTTTGCTGTTTAGCATTACTCTGGTTATCTGCGAACATGTCGAAGCGTCCATCTAGTAGTGAAGATGACGGCCCCAAATCGAAGAAAAGGGAGCAAGAATTTCTTGACAAATATACCCAAGAACCAGGCATCACCGCTTCAAGTTTGGGGAAAACTTACGCGTACTGTAAGTACTGTAAACGCGACTTCTCGATTGCATCGTCCGGCAAGTTCGACATCACCCTCCATTGTGAGACGAAGGGGCACTTGATGAAAAAGGAACTTCTCAAAGCCGCTGCCTGTACCCAAAGCATAGCGAAATACATGCCACCCAAGACCATGACAACGCATGAGCAAAACGTGATCAGAGCCGAAACGATAGCTGAAGTGATCTGCAAAATGAACCTGCCTCTTTCGACAGCTGACGTAATTTCACAGACTGTGAAAAGCGCGTTCCCAGACTCTGCCATCGCGGCCAGCTACAGCTGTTGTCGCAGCAAGACAACGAAAATAGTTGAACACCTGGCTTCAGAAATAAAAGAGACACTTGGGGAGAAAATTCGCTCTGGCCCCTTTAGTGTTAGCACTGATGGGTCCAATGAACAACGTGACAAACAGTACCCGGTGGTCATCACAACATTTGGTGACAGTGGTGTGACTACTGATCTGCTGGCTGTGCCAATTCTGGACTTGGACCATGCCTCTACAGGTTGGTGTTTTATTTTTAAAGCTGTTTACTCTCTCTCTCTCTCTCTCACTTTTTCACACACAAACACACATTCTCTCTCTCTCTCTCTCACAAACAAACACACATTCTCTCTTTCTCAGTCTCACACAAACACACTCTCTCTCTCTCTCACACACACACACACATTCTCTCTTTCTCAGTCTCACACAAACACTCTCTCTCTCACACACACACACACACACACACACTCTCTCTCTCACACACGCACACACACCGTGTACTGATAGCCTGGTTTATGCTGTTACAGGACAGAACATTTTCAAACTCCTGGAGAAGGAACTGAAGGTGCCCCCACCTGAGGATGCGCCCTTGGTTGGAGACCCACCTCAGCTCCCTGAACCCTCAGTACCTTGGGAGAACTGTCTGGCCTTGGGATGTGACAACGCTGCAGTCATGACTGGACATACAAATGGTGTGTATGGACGCATGATTACCAAAAATCGCGAAAATGCCGAAGTCGGTCACTAATTTTCAAAAATTCATATCTTTCAAACCAATCGGCCTAGAAGCCATTGCAAGCAACAGGACGGAAGTGTAATCTATAGCGAAAGCGAGGCTGAAGCGCTCACGTGACTGCCATGTGATATAAACAAAATGGAAGCGCCCAAACTGGCCACGTGGAATCCGCACGTTCCCGAACGTTCTAGACGTTTCCGATCCAATTTTTTTTTTTAACGTTCACGACCGTTCACCGCACGAGAGTTAAGATGGAATGCGAAATTTGTAACAAAACTTTTTCGGTTAAAGAAATTTACTGAGACATAAATCCGCCGTTCATAACGATACTCAGGTTCGCTTTAACTGCGAGCAATGTCCTTCGTCCTTTGGGCGCAAATCTGATCTTATGAAACATAAAAGAGTTATTCACGAAGAGCGTTGAGTAACCTATAACATTTGCGGAACGAGCTTCCGGCGGCGCTACGATCTCACTCGACACGCAAAAAGTCACAGAAAATCTACCAAAAAATGTCATTTTCGCTGTAAAGTTTGCGGGGAACATTTCCATAGCCATAAAGCTTTTCTGAAACTAGTATGGGAGATTGATAATCAACGACCCCCACTCTTCAAAAACTGGACATACATGTATATCTCACTCTCTTTCTGTGTATGTGTGTGTGTAAGAGAGAGTGAGAGAGAGAGAGAGAGAGAGAGAGAGAAAGAGAGAGATTGTTTGTCATATGTTTGATTGACTGAGCTTTTCCTGTTTATGCATGCGTTTGTTGTGATCTAGTACGTAGTAGTGTAATAGCACATTGTCCTCCGACTTCCGGTTGCTGCTCGAAGTCGAGCAGCCTCATATAATTTGGTCTCATGTTAAAAGTGGTTTTCTTCGTTTATAAATAACTCTCTGGCGTGTAAACATTTCTTACAACTCGCGACTGTGCTTTACTCTTCAATTGTGTACTTTTACGGTTGTAGGGAACAGTCATGTGAAGTGTAATTGACTAAAAAGTGTGTGTGTTTGCTGGCACGCCAGCCGGCAAGGAGAGACATGGCGGCACCGGCCCCTAACCGCGTGCCGCCCCTGTTCCTGCTGAATAAAAACTTGCCTGCTGTAGAGCAGAAAGAATATAGCGTGACTGAATTGTGCTCTTCAGCAGAACAATGTTCCGGTTATGAAACGATTGATGGCGCCCAAAGGATTGGTGGACTGTGGAGGTTGTACCCACTAACAACCGAAGCACGCACAAACTTATTAATAAACGGGTTTGAGTTGCGGGGGCTGACTGTACAGCCTAGAGACAAAAACCCTTTCATTGTGAAGGACAGCGACGGTTCCGAGAGAGAGACTCCGGCAACAAAACTGTTCGTGAGCAACTTGCCGTTCTCTGTTGCCAATTCCGATATAGCGGAAACTTTAGAAAAGAAACTGTCCATAAAATGTAGATCGAGAGTGATTGAGGAGAGGGACCGGGACATTAATGGAAAGCTGGGCCGTTATAAGACCGGCCGGCGATTTGTATACATTGATGTACCTGCCAGCCCTCTCCCCAAACAGGCAAAGATCGGGATTTTCACCGCAGGCCTGTTCCATAAAGAACAACGCACCCCTGTGTGCAACAAGTGCTTAAAACAAGGGCACCTCGCCGCGAGTTGCCCGAATGCAGTGAAATGCAGGCAGTGCTACAGAGACGGACACAAAGCGGGCGACCCAACTTGTGAGCTCGCGCCACAAGCCACTCCCGACACGGTGGAAGAAACGGGCGAAAGGCCTAATAGGCCAAGTGCATCCAATACTGCGAGCGACGCCCCAGCAAACGAGGAGGCAGAAGTTGATAAAACTAGGCCTACACAGCAGCAGCAGACAGCACTGCCGTCTGCTAAGCCATCTACACAGGGTTTGACACAAGCCACACTGCCATTTCATCGTGACAGTAGGAACAGATCCCACACCCCAGCGAGTAAACGAAATCGCTCACCTTCACCACCGCGCAAGACTCCCCCCAAGAAGGAGAGGGTGAATGCCAAAAAGTCGTCGCAAGAGGAGAGAGGAAACGATCAAATGGAAGGCACCGAGCAAGCCACAGACATAACCTAGAGGCGTGGCTTCCCCAGTGTCTTTCTGGTAACGGCCGCACGGACAATGGACTAACGAGACACTAATCAACGATTAGGATCTTAATGTTTCGGGATGGATCGTCTCAGGGCGATTACAATTAACACCAGAGGTTTAAAGAATAAGAAAAAACGATATTCGATATTTAAATTTGTTAGACAAGGAAACTACGATGTTATAGCATTACAAGAGACTCACATAACAACTAGAGAAGAAGCGGATCAGTGGGAACTAGAGTGGGGTGGAAAACTATTCTACTCCAAAGGCACAGAACACAGTAAAGGGCAAGTTACGTTAGTGAGCAGAAAACTAATGCAGGATGCAGAACTCATACACGAAGAAGAAAGGGTGTTAGTTGTTAAAGTAAAGTTAGAAGGAAAGGACTTGTGTTTTATGAATGTTTACGCACCGACCAATTACGTAGACAAACGGCAATTCTTTGCCTCTATGGGTCGAAAAATTGATGTTCATGAATCTAATACAACCGATGTTATAATAATGGGTGACTTTAATTCTGTATTAAATAATACATTGGATATAATATCAGGCGAAAAACACAATAGACACGAAGTTGAAGACTTTAATCAAATGATCATAGATACAGATATCCACGACACATGGCGTCTGCAGCATGCAGATATCAAAGAATACACGTGGCATAGAAGCAACCCTTTCATAGCCAGGCGTATAGACTATGTCTTTGTGTCATCATCATTGCTAACTTTTGTTGACAATACCGACATTATTTCGGTCCCTCTTAGTGATCATAGGGCTGTTGAAATGACACTCAAATTTCATAATTTTAAAAGAGGTCCATCTTACTGGAAATTTAATAACAGTTTACTTAAAGATGTTAAATATGTAGAGGACATGAACGCTTTCATAGAAAACCTAGACGAATCACTTAACAACTTCTCTCCCCATGACAAATGGGAGTTAATGAAAATCAAAATAAAAGAACACACAATAGATTATAGTAAGCAAAAAGCATTAGAAAAACAAAGAAAAGAAATAATTCTTTTAAAAAAGCTTAACGACATAGAGAAACTACTTGGGAACCTCCCGAACAATCGTCAACTGGAGGCAGAAAAAAATCAAATCAAAACAGAACTGGAGATAGTAAGTCTAGCAAAAGCACGTGGAGCACAGATACGATCACGGGAGAAAAGAATACCGCGTATTTTTTTGCACTGGAAAAACACAGAGCAGCTAATAACAGTATTAAGTTATTAATAACTGATGATGGGAGAGAAATAACACAACAAAAAGACATTATAGAAGAACAAGTCCTGTTTTATGAAACGCTCTATAAGCAAGATGATGATCTACTCAACGAACACGAGTCATATATCGATGAGTTCTTAGGGTCAGAAGCACAACACCCTACACTTGATGAGCACGCACAACAATCATGCGAAGGCAACATTGGTGAGAAAGAAGCAGCCCAAGCCCTAAAAGAAATGAAAAACGGATCAGCACCAGGGTGTGATGGCCTTACTACAGAATTTTATAAATGTTTTTGGATAAAAATTAAATATAATTTATTACAGTCATTTGCATACTCCTACACGCGGGGACACATCTCACAAACACAACAAAGAGGAATCATTACTCTTTTACACAAAGGAAAAAACCTTAGCCGTGAACGTCTTAATAATTGGAGACCTATCACCCTTTTAAACACAGACTACAAAATTTTAACAAAACTTTTGTCGAACAGGCTAAAAGCTGTAATACATGGCATAGTAGATGAAGACCAGTGTGGGTTTATAAAAGGAAGAAACATCGCAACTATACTAAGAACAACCGACGATATAATCAGCTACCTTAATAGGAAAAAATTACCAGGATTGCTCTTAGCAGTAGACTTTACTAAAGCATTTGATACTATATCAAAAAAACTTATTTTAGACAGTTTAAAACACTTCAATTTTGGTCCAGAATTTCACCATTGGATTCTCACTATTATGTCTAAATCTGAAAGCTGCATCAATCACTTTAATTGGATATCCAGGCCTTTTCAAATAGAACGGGGCATTAGGCAAGGATGCCCCTTATCACCCCTACTATTTGTTCTAGCCGTAGAACTGTTAGCTATTAAAATCAGAAATAGCGAAATAAAAGGAATCAGAATTGAGCACAAACAATTTTTAGAAACAATTAAAATACAGCAATTTGCAGATGATACAACACTGTACCTTAAAGACAAACCCGACTTAGCAAAAGCTCTACAAATTTTCCATGCCTTTGCTGCCATTTCGGGCCTTCGAATGTCGCTCAGAAAAACAGAAGCAATGTGGCTTGGGATAACAAAAAACCTGGACGATAAACCTTACAATTTGACCTGGACAGATGAAATACAAATTCTTGGAATATACTTCAGCAACAAAACAACAGCATCTGAAAATGATCGCAACTGGCAGCAAAGAATCGAAGTTTTAAAAAGAACAATCAATACATGGAACAGGAGAAACCTAAGCATATTTGGGAAAATTCTGGTTTCAAAAACCCTTCTTATGTCTCAGTTCATCTATATTATGCAATCAATTGGTCTGCCAGATAGAGTGCTACATAATATAAACCATATTTTATATTCCTTCATATGGAAGAAGAAAACCAGTAATAGGAAAGCCTTTGAAAAAGTCAAACGCAAAGTCATCAACCAAGAGTACAAAAAGGGTGGCCTTAAAATGATGGACATGAAAACATTCCAAGAAGCCTTATATTTAAGATGGATAGTAAAACTGATTGTACACAATAAAGGGAAATGGACAATATTCCCCACCATAGAATACGACCACCTTGGGGAAGGACTAGAGATATTACACACCTTTTGTCTTGAACACAAATTAACTGGAATAGGCAACAACAATAATTTTTGGGTCAAAACACTCAAACTCTGGCTGAACCTTAAACAAAGAGATCCCGAGAGCTACCCCGAAAAGACACACCAAAACTCTCTGATTTGGAACAATCAAAACCTCCAATTCAAAAACAGGAATCTGCATATTAGAGACTGGATAACAGGAGGAATAACTATAATTAAAGACATCCTAACAGAAACTCTAGAAATCATTAGTTTTGAAGAAATGGAAAATAAACTGGGACAATCACCACACAGGCAATTTGAATACAACGCAGTGAAGAGTGCTTTTGAATCAGCTCGCACAAAAGGAGTTCTAGACTCACTCAACGAAAAAAGCCATCATTGAACAAGACATACGAGACATTTGCATAAATAGAAAACCAATACACAATATATACACAACACAGGAACTGAGAAAATATTTAACCCCCAAAATCCAGCCATGCTCGGTAAACTTTTGGAAACGAAAATATGATTACAACCTAGACCATAAGGAATGGGAAACAAACTTCACAGCTTATAAAGAAACTCGTCTCCGAGTCCTCCAATGGAAAATAATACACAACATTTATCCCACAAACATCTTATTAAAAAAGATGGGCATAGCACAAAGTGAAACGTGTGATGCCTGCAGAAATGGGGAAAAAGACTACATCGAACACTTCTTTTATCAATGTAAAGAAATAAAACCGGTATGGTCACAAGTCGCAAACGAAATACAAGTCAGATGTAATCGGACTATAAATATTACTGAACAAATAGCAATCTTAGGTTACCACGAACCCTCAATCTTGATAGCAAAACACAGGCGGGTGGTAAACCACCTCATCACACTAGCAAAGCTCTGTATCAGCAAATACAGATATGGCGCAAGACAAAAAATCGAACTGATTTGGGAAAGGGAATTAAAACTTAGATCACACCTGCTTAACGAATAATTAGAGGAAGAAAAAGTGAGAAAAGTAAGAGAGAGAAATAGATAGAGCAGAAGGCGAGTGTGTGTGTATCACTAGACAGCACGCGGTTTTTATAATGGGTTATAAATGTAATGCCACTAATGTTTAATTACTATTTTTTTTTTTTTTCAGCTAAGAGAGAGAGAGAGAGAGAGAGAGAGAGAGAGAGAGAGAGAGCGATAGAGAGAGGAGAGGCGAGAGAGAGAGAGAGAGAGAGAGAGAAGAGAGAGAGGGGGGAGGGGAGAGAGGGGAGGGGGGAGGGGGGGGGGGAGGAGGGGAGGGGGGGAGGGGGGGGGGGAGAGAGAGGGAGAGGGGGGAGAAGAGAAGGAGAGAGAGAGAAGAGAGAGAGAGGAGAGAGAGAGAGAGAGAGAGAATTAATGTGTGCAGCCAAATAAATAAAAACAAAAAGGCACACTGAAAAAAAGAGAAGATTCAAGGAGGGATGATGAAAACTTTGATGGGTCTGAACACATTAGTGCATGGTGTGAAGTGTGAGTGTGGGAAGAGTAGGCCTCGCCTACTGACAAAGTCAGATAACACCCGTTCAGCCAACCCCTACGAAGCCCGCACTCGAGAGAGCAAGAGAGCGAGAGGGAGCCCAACCCAAATGGAAAACCAACGCGAGCAGACGACCGCCTAGGCCTAATGCAGTGTAGCAAGACAACAGAAAACATCTCAGCACACCCTTCTGATCGCAGCCGGCCAAATTGTGCCGCGGGGAACGTAGGCTAGCCTACAGAGACAAAAAGCAGAGTCCAGCACTGCCAGAAAGCAGCAAGAAATCCACCCAAACAGAAGCAAGAAAAAGTAAGAATGCCAAAACTGCGGACCCACTCCGTGGAAGAGAGAGAGAGAGAGAGAGAGAGAAAGAGAGAGAGATAGAGAGAGAGAGAGAGAGAGAGAGAGAGAGATAGAGAGAGTATTTTCAGCAAATAATGCATTAAAAAAAAATTACATTCGCCTATAGGCTGAAGTGTTTATTTCACTACGATACCCTATGGACTCCCCAGTATGGGGAGGCTTCCGCCTTGCGTTGCTTTTCATGAGGCTGTCGCATAGGGAAAAATCCAACTCTGGACCTCCTACAACGAAAAAAAAAAAAAGAAGAAAAAAAAAAAAAAAAAAAAGGCTACATGGTCCGCCAGCGCCAATCAATAAAGTATTTAATTTTAAATGCTGAAGCTGAAGAAAACATAGATCAAATTTGGAGGTCACGCTCACTTTGTTACTTTAGTGAGGATCGTGAATAATGAATAAGATTGAGATTAAAATTATAGCCCTGTCGACAACTACGGCAATGTCCCCAAGGTTTGTCCACCATGTTAAAATTCTACTGTGGTAAGGGTGCAAGGGGGGGTGACTGATAAGATAGGGTAGGGGGCACGAGAGTGAATGGCGAATTGGAGGGGGACGGGGCGAGAGAAGACGAACTTGAGAGAGAGCAGAGAAGGATGACGTAAATTGGCCACGACAACGAGCAATAGTAAGTTCGGAGCATGTAGGGTGTTCAGAGTAGGTTCGGGGTTGGGTGGGGTGGGAGGAAGGGGTAGTTAGTATAGCAGAAATAATAAAATGGCGTCGCCGACAAAATTCGTAGGGAAAATAAATTATGGAATCGAGTTGTCTATTTGGCTCTGTTGCAAATTGACCGGTCGTATTTTGGGAACATCGTCGATCTTGATTAAAAGTTGTTTGAGGACTAAAATTGCTATGCAGATGTTATAATTAGAGGTTGTTTGTAATTCTAACTCGAGTTTGATTGATCATTTCTTTGAATATTAGACATTTTGGAAGATTTATTGAAAATTGTCTGTGATAACATTAGCAGGCGACAGTTAGACTTGCAGCGCGAAAACGTCATAGCCTCATTTTGAGATTTAGCTGTTTTGGGCCAATCAGCGGCTGCCAACAGAGAGGGGGGGGGGGGGATAAAAAGAAAACGGTTTTTCCCCGCTGCTCAAAGCGAGTTACGATCTTGGGGTGTTCTCTTGTTTTTATTTATTAGTGGGGGGAATTTATGTTTTTGGTTTTAGTTTTTCATGATGAAAGCGAAGCGAGAGAGAAAAGAAGGAAGATGGGTTAAACTGACGGTAAGTTGCTGCATGATTTTGGTCGTTTTGTTTGGATCGTTTGGTTTAGGCTTATCTTGCTTCATTTATCAGTGATGTTTTGTGAGTTCTGTTGACTTATTTCCCAACTCAATGAATCGATCTAGATTTATTTAGTTCTCAAATGTGAGAACTCGTGTCGCTCTCTTTCGATCAAGGGTTCGGCATCCAAAAACATTGAAGTCGCCCTCTCCAACGCGCTAAAGGGCTGTGGAGTCGCCAGCTCCCTCGCGCAAACTGCGTCGGATTCTCTCGGGAGCTCAGCTCCTTCTAAGTCCCCGGTGGACTTCCGCCTGTTTGAGAAGGTGGATGAGCTGGCTGTCGGAGTCGCGTTAGCCGCTCTCGGGGAAAGCTCCAGGGTCTTTCGGACGTGCTGGCCTCTCTCAAGGTGCAGACCTCTGCACTAACTCGGGATAACTTTCTCGCTAAGGCCAAGACTCTTTCGGCTCGGGAAAAGGAGCAGCTCCGATCCCTTCCGCTTCCCTTTTCGGGCCTCTTCGGCGAAGAGGTAGTCAAGACGGTTCTGAAGTCGTCTTCGGAACGCAAGGCGGAAGATAGTCACAAGGCCATGATGGCCCTTCTCGTCAAGCAGGCCAGTCAGAGTTCGACCGCTCGCTCGGCTCACTTCAAACCAGGGGCTTGTTCCCGGGAGCGCAGAAGACGTTCCATTTTTCCTCGGACTCAGGACTCAAAAGTCCTCCCAGTACACGGCGAAGCGCTCCGTGGGTCATCAGGCTTTCTGTCAGCGCAACCTCCCGCCCAGGGGTTCTTCCAAACCCGCGGTCATATCAGGGCTGTCATTAATCTTTTTCCCCGAACTGTTCAACGAGCCCAAAAGTGAAAAGCAGAACTTGCAGTTTCACAAAGGCACAACAAACTAAACAAGGGAAAACATTCACTGTTGGGATGCTGACAGTGAACACAAAATTGCCACGAGTGATGAAATATGATCCCAGTTTTTAGACATACGGATGCTTTCCGAAGGAGCCTTCTGTATTGAATTAGAGTAATGATTTGATTGCCATGATCCATCGGATTGGCATTCCAACTAGGTTTTACACATTCAGTTCCGCAGAACTGCTTCTGAGGCCAGGAGCGATCGAGACAATCGTCTGACAAAATAGACGTCAACTCATGTCATGTCATGTTGTTTATCAACTCATGTCATGTCATGTTGTTTATCAACTCATGTCATGTCATGTTGTTTATAGCCCTGCCAGCTACTAAAACCATATCAGGGCTGTCACTGCATTAAGATTCTCATCATGTAAGCTAAAAACATCACAAATCCAGTGCTGTCATGGTGTTAAAATCTGATCATGTCATGTTTAAAAAAAAAATCAAACAAACAAAACTACCAAGCTCAATATTCATGTTTCTGTGTTGGACTGTTTCGTGTTGTGCTGCATATATTATATTGTTTGTCTCTTGCGTCATAGTGGTGTGTACTGTGCTATTTATGTCGTCTTTTTCAGTGTCATCGACGGTATTCACTTCTGCCAGCCATTTAACATGCATACACACACGCACACACTCTCTGTTTTTCTCTGTCACACACAGCCTTTTTTGCTTTGTTATGTTCACAGAGGCTGCCCGGAAGACATATCCGAATGTCACTGTCACCGAGCTGAATAAACATTTGGGGGAGAACCTGACGCGGTGCTGTGACAGGGGTGGGCTGAAGTAAGAGAGGGATGACCAAAGACGGCAGGAGGAGCAGGCCCCCCCAAAAAAAAACAAAGCCCCCCCCCCCACTCCCTTCTGGTTTTGGCTATTCCGTGAGGCCAATTAAAAGCTGCAGGTTCCTAACTGGCAGCACTTCCAGATGGGTTTTTATACCGGAAGTGTTGGAAATCTTTTTTTTATTTTAGTAAATTCTGAAAATATGAACAAATTCCATTCAGCCGTTTTTGAGATATATACAAGATTGAAATGTAGCTGATTTTGCGTTTTTTCATGCCATATTTTGCCTAAACTTTGACACAATCATATATTTCAAATTTCATATACCGATATGGTCCTGCAACTTTTCGAAAAATTTGTGTCCTCCCAGTTACAGGGAATTAAAAGGAAAAAGAAAGGGCGCATGTGCGAGCCCCAAGGCTTACAGGATTTTAAAATCCATTTTTCTTTTGCCGTCAGTGCCTGTTGAGACAAACAATGCAGAAAGTCAACATCAATCTGGGTTTTTGCGATACATTTTTTCTTTCACTGTCTGTCAAAGTGCATTCCCTGAATACCGATTGACTTTTGCCGTCGGTGCCTGGTGAGACAAACAATGTGGAAAGTCAACATCAATCCGGGATATTGCGATAACATTTTCTGTGCACTGTCCGTTAAAGTGCATTCCCTGAATACCGATTGACTTTTGCCGTCGGTGCCTGGTGAGACAAACAATGTGGAAAGTCAACATCAATCCGGGATATTGCGATAACATTTTCTGTGCACTGTCCGTTAAAGTGCATTCCCTGAATACCGATTGACTTTTGCCGTCGGTGCCTGGTGAGACAAACAATGTGGAAAGTCAACATCAATCCGGGATATTGCGATAACATTTTCTGTGCACTGTCCGTTAAAGTGCATTCCCTGAATACCGATTGACTTTTGCCGTCGGTGCCTGGTGAGACAAACAATGTGGAAAGTCTACATCAATCCGGGATATTGCGATAACATTTTCTGTGCACTGTCCGTTAAAGTGCATGCCCTGAATACCAATTCCGAATTCTGCTCTGTGGTGGTTGACGAGATGACCATTAACGACTGCGTCACCTACAACCAGGAAAAAGACTGTGCAAAGGGTGTGGAGGATTTTGGCAATGGCGAAAGAACCCAATCCGGGATTTTGTGATAACATTTCCGTTCACTGTACATCAAAGTGCATACTCTGAATACCAATTCCGAACTCTGCTCCGTGGTAGTTGACGAGATGACCATTGAAGAGTGCATCACCTACAACCAGGAAAAAAAGACTGTAAAGGGGTTGGAGGATTTTGGCAATGGCGAAAGAAACGAAGGCCACATGTGTGGGAAATCGAACTAGACCATGTGGCTCCACCATATCTTCACATCATGTTAGGGATCGTCAAAAGGCACATGAACGTTGTCTTGCCACATGTGTGGGACATCGAACTAGACCATGTGGCTCCACCATATCTTCACATCATGTTAGGGATCGTCAAAAGGCACATGAATGTTGTCTTGCCACATGTGGGACATCGAACTAGACCATGTGACTCCACCATATCTTCACATCATGTTAGGGATCGCCAAAAGGCACATGAACGTTGTCTTGCCACATGTGTGGGACATCGAACTAGACCATGTGACTCCACCATATCTTCACATCATGTTAGGGATCGTCAAAAGGCACATGAACGTTGTCTTGCCACATGTGTGGGACATCGAAGTAGACCATGTGGCTCCACCATATCTTCACATCATGTTAGGGATCGTCAAAAGGCACATGAACGTTGTCTTGCCACATGTGTGGGACATCGAACTAGACCATGTGGCTCCACCATATCTTCACATCATGTTAGGGATCGTCAAAAGGCACATGAACGTTGTCTTGCCACGTGTGTCGGACATCGAACTAGACCATGTGGCTCCACCATATCTTCACATCATGTTAGGGATCGTCAAAAGGCACATGAACGTTGTCTTGCCATGTGTGGGACATCGAAGTAGACCATGTGGCTCCACCATATCTTCACATCATGTTAGGGATCGTCAAAAGGCACATGAACGTTGTCTTGCCACGTGTGGGACATCGAAGTAGACCATGTGGCTCCACCATATCTTCACATCATGTTAGGGATCGTCAAAAGGCACATGAACATTGTCTTGCCACATGTGTCGGACATCGAACTAGACCATGTGGCTCCACCATATCTTCACATCATGTTAGGGATCGCCAAAAGGCACATGAACGTTGTCTTGCCACATGTGTGGGACATCGAACTAGACCATGTGGCTCCACCATATCTTCACATCATGTTACGGATCGACAAAAGGCACCATGAACTTCTTGAAAAGGCATGTTACGACCTGGATAAGAGAATAGCATTGGCACTGGCAAAGGAAGAAAACCTAACTCTGACAGGAACTTCAGAGGGCTTTCGAAGCAAAGTAAGGCAGATTAGGCAACGTTTGAAGAAGAAAGACACTGCCGTCACCCAGAAACTAAAGCCCTTTGAAGCGCATGAGGGGCCTGTCATTTCTAGCATCAAAAAAGTTCTGAATTTCACAGTGGTGCCTTTATACGGAACCATTGTAATAAATATTTGAAACCGGAGGTCTTCTTGGACGTCTGTGACACTGCTGAAAAGACCACCTTCCAGCTCACAGATGACCATGAGATACATATGGTTGCCACCGACATCCAGACCAAATTCAAGGAACTCAACTACCTGTACTTCAAAGTACACTGCCTAGTGTCTACCATACAGCCTGTGGAGAAAGGTAGAGTAGACAACATACAGAAGGACATTGACAAATCCACTTTCCTTAGACATCAAAGAGTGCAACTAACATAAAATTTATCATCTCTGAGTAGCTAACTTGCATTCTTTGTCTCAAGTAAGATCAAGTGAATTTTCACTATTGTTTGATGAAACAAAGAATGCGGGTTAAGAACTCAGAGATGCTGAATTTTGTGTTAGTTGCACTCTTTGATGTCTAAGGAAAGTGGACAAATGATCAGCATCACTATGCAGTGCTTCAATCCAGTGCTGTTGAGGGGATAAAACATCATATAATTTTTTTTTAGTTGGACTCCATACTTTCATAATGCCATCACACATAGTCTTCAAAGTTGGCTTAAAATGGACAGAGTAATGCATTGTATCAGTGTGCAAAATTTCATGTAGATATCTTTATTAGTTCCTGAGAAACAAAAATTCTCCTCCGAACACGCAGTGTGTTACCTTAATAGGATATAAAATTATTGCCAATTACAAAAAAATTTCAACAGTGGCATCACCTCACTATGAGGACCTGGAGGCATCATATCTAGCGAAGGGCCGTGGCAGGAGAAAAGGTACAGCTGGAATTCCTTTCGACAATAGACTATACTGCTTCAAATGTTCTATTTGAGGGAGGCGGCCACGGAAGAACACAAGAAATGGGACTATGCTGAAAAATTTTGACGACATTCCAGAAAAAAGAAAGAGAATGAGAACCCTTGTTGAAAAAACGGTACGAGATTTTGGAAAAGTGTCATCTGGTTCTGGCATTAGTGTCAACCATGATGAAAACAGTACCAGCTTTGACTCATTCTTGGACACCAAAGTTGACATTGATGGGCTTGGACCTCACCTCACTCAACAAGGCTTTACAAGGACTTCTCTTTTAAACTGCACCTTTGACATTACTGTTCCCTTGCCAACGAATGGTCTCATAATAGAACTTGGGCGATTTCAGAAGAAACATCCTTTGCCAAATGACAAATTCTTGAAGTGGTTCTGCAAAATCACGAAGTGCAAGCAGATTTACCTTCTGGAACAGCGCCAAAACTAAGAAAATGTGCTGACAAACTGATCACAACATATGAAAAGATGTTGACGAAGAAAAGTGAGCGACCACATGTTGTCATTCGTGCACAGCCCTTTTGTGATTAAAGGAATGGAGAAAGCATTAGAAACTATAGAAAAAGCCCCCTTGCCTCACACAGAGCATGCTCTTGAATAAGATTGAATAAGAGGTTTGTGCTGTGTTTTGGGGGAATTATAAATGGTTTTTGGAATAAATTGTAGATTCCTGCATCTCGTTTGAAAGATCTTTGAAGAATATGATAAATACAGTTTAAATTATGAAGATCGGACAATAATTACTAGCATTGCCACACTGCTATATAAAACCATTGGACAAGTAAGGGTCACCAACTTCAAAAAACACCAAAAAAAATTATTGTTTTTTTTTTTAGTTATTACCTGACAGAGTGAAAGATGAATGATTAAAGTTTTGTTTCTGCTTCTTTTTCTTTGCTATTCTTAGCATATTTCCGAATAAAAAGGTAATTTACCACAATTTGGTGCCTCGCAACACCCATGTGGAAGATGGCGCCGGTCTACGAAAGTCGCGAAGTCGGTTGGTTACTTTCGAATCGCCGAACGCCTAAATATCACAATGAACCAGCTTCATATTTTACAACCAATCAGAGAAAGGCTTGGTTTTAAGCCCGTGCCTGACCGACTGTGAAACACTTCCTGGAAGACACGCTATGGAGGTAAAAAGTTGGTCAATGTTTGACGCAAAAGTTAGCCCCCCAAACCCATTTTTTGGCAAACTGGCCACACACGATCAGATTCGTCGTTCATTTTTCTTTTAAAATAACTTTATTTCATCAAAATCGGTTGAGATTTGAAATCGTTAGTGATTTGAAACACACATGGTGTGTTGACGAAGTGAGCGGCCGTACTACAGCCGCCATTTCGACACATGCTTGCTACGACTTCGGTTCGGCAAGTAATTTCACATGGCTAATGGATGCAACTGTCTTGGTTAAGAACATTTTCTTTGTTCTAAAGTGTTTTCTTTGCTTCTATCATAAAAATATGAGATCGATTCACGAACAGAAAACCGTAGTTTATTCAAACTTCTTGGTTTGAATGTAATGTGGATTAACCTCCATAGAGGAACGCTCCACTTTGAGAGCCGCCATGTTTTCCGTACATGGAATCGTTCAAATGGAAGCTTGAGGGGCGTTGGATTAGAAAGAGGATTGTTTCAAGATTTTCTTTTCTCTGGAGTAACATTTAATTTTCATGGACTATTGATGATAATATTTTTTAAAAATCGTGGTCAGTATTTAGTCTAAGATACTTTTTTTTGCTTGACTAACATCTTTTTTAAAATACTAGAGAGAGAGAGTGAGTGTGAGTGTGAGTGTGAGTGTGAGTGTGAGTGTGTGTGGTGCGTGCGTGTTGTGCCATGTGTGTGTTTAGAAAAAAATTTGGGGAGTGATTATCAAAAGGTCTGTTTCCTGTTTCATCAGTTTTGAAAATAGGGTCGGTAGGTCGGCTTTTTTTATATTTTTTATTATCATCAAAATGATGCACTGGGTGGTGAACTTTTGCGTCAAATTTGGTACCCTGTACATCATCGACGGCCGTAATGCACATGCTTGCGTGAAAGGGAGCACTGTTTTTGTTTTATTGATTTTTATATATAATTTTAAGCAATTTTCCCCCATTGGTCAAAAAAAAGTTTAAGGTCAAAAACAAGGGTCAGTCAGGAAAACGGAAACAAACCTTTTTTTCGTGTGTACCTAATTACAGAATAGAGTTCCTGATAACAAAAACATGGGAGTGGAGGGGTCTGATGACATGTCTTCAGACAGTACAGATGAGGTGACAGAGGCCCTGCGTTGGACCTGCTCCATCTGTGGGGAGAAAGCCCCCTACGACCCGGCCCTTCCGAGCCATGACCCAGAGATCTTCTCTGTCAGCTCGGACAAGGTGGTGTGGGTGATTTACGGGTTGCCCCACTGCATCAATAGGGCCCATCTCCTTTGTGCTGTGGAGCACCAACCTGATGGAACCTGCTGCATCAATGTTTGCAGGGGTAAACATTTTCAACATGAATAGAGTGTGAGTTGTGTTTGAAATGGTTACCTTTATATGTTAATGCATGCTTTATAAAGACAGGCACTTTTATGTTAATTTCAGTTCCCAGGATCTTATTGCCAAGCAGCAGGGATTGCAACTGAGTACATCTCACCATCTACAGCTGATAGCCTGAATATAAGTGGTCAACTGACAAATGGCGCCGTATCCGAATTAGTCAAGTTTGCAACAACAAAACTAGTCAAAAGGCTTGAGTCTAGATGCTCTATCGTCCATCATCAAGTCTTTGTGCAAAAGCAATCGAACATTCATTGAACTGCCATTCAGCGACAGGAAAATGCTCGGAAGAAATTGAGGAGCTAAGCTGGAAGCTTTCTTGCTAGGGCTTTTCCAATCCCCCACCCCAAACTCATTGAACCATCAGCAAGTGAGCCTGACACTCTACAGCCCCTATCTGCTCAGGACACATCTGCTCTCCCCTCACCTTCTAGTTCTAATCCTTCCACCTCAACTGTGCCAGCAACAACTCTGTCTCCTCATTCTACAGATGCCGAGCCACTCTCTGCCCCATCTTCTGTGGACCCTCAAACATCTGCCCAGCCCAGCCGCCCAGTGCCATCATGCAGCAGCTCACAACCACTATCAAGCACATGTCCTCGAGTGTCGCCTTTCAAAACTCTGGTCAAAAGAAAAAATATAGATTCCCACCATGATCTCCAGAAAATAAAGAAATCAAAAACGTCAATCACCCATTTAGAAAGGCAGTTTGAAGAGAAAAAAGCAACAATAAAATCACTTGCAGATGAATTTGATAAGAAGATTGTAAAAGCAGGGCATTTCAGCCAAAAAAATGTAAGCAAAAGACAAAAACGATTTTAAAAAAAGATTTCCAAGTTGATTCAGGAGAAAATAACTCTGGCAACACACAGCTAACTCAAGAGAGCCATCAAGGTCACACAGCACAGTCGAATCTAACCAACCTTCTTGAGAGACTTGACAGTTACAAATCCAAAACAGAGTCAACAATTAAACGTCTACAGTCCAAATTGCGCCAACAACAACAACTCACATCCCATTTTAGGAAAAAAGCCAGAAAAGCCACTCAGAAAGAGAAAGTAGCCAAAGGACATTTTAAGCATTTGCAAAAAAAGATGAAAAATATGGACAGGGAAAACCAGCTACTAAGTGCAGAAGCTGAACGCATGACGACCGATCCAGAGTGTCCTGTGGATTTGACTGCCAAGGAAGACTGGGTGTTCTCAGATGCTATGAGAGAATGCGTGGCAACTCTGGTGTCGTTAGAAGTGTCTACGCAAAATGTAGGGAAAGTAATTTCAGAGGTCTTGACGGCTGCAGGATTAAAAGTCAAAGACCTTCCCAGTCGTCAGACTGTGGTGAAGATAGTGGACGAGGCGCGTTTTCTCATGTCAAAGGCGTTTGGGGAGAAGCTGGAAGAGGCAGAATCTTGGGGAGTTAGCAAAGATGGGACCTCAAGACAAAAGAAAAAGATCCTCACGTCTACACTCATACTGTCCAGTGGAGAAGAGCTCCCATTGGGGTTCAAGCCTGTAGCAAGGGAAACTGGGGAGAGAATAGCAGCATCCGTTAAAGCAGACCTTGAGGAGCTCCAGATGGTCAAGACCTTTAGCTGTGAAGGCGTTGACCAGTACAATGAGCGATCGGACCGCAAACGAAAAGAAGGCAAACATGCTGCTGAAAGAATGGAGGGATGAGATACTTACTGAAACAGACAGTGATGCTGAAATCTCGACATTGCACAGCTTCTACTGCATGGCCCATGTTCTCCTGGGTTTTCACAGCTATGCAGAAAAACACTTCAAAGTTCTCCACCAGCACTACATTGACCAAGATATCAAGCTAGGGAGAGAAGCTTCCGGCGGACAATACAGCAGTCGCAATCGCACCGGAGAAGACCTTGGAAAACGTTGGCTGCAAACGCAAGAAAAAAAGCTAATAACGTTTCTGAGTTAGAATAATTCAGGCCACCCAGTTCCTTACAAAACAACTGCATTAGCTCAGTACCATAGGAAATGCGACAGCCTATGAATACAGAACTTGCCTTCCTGAAACAGAAGTAAAATCATGTTGTTCACAACCCTGCCGACCTCTACGACCATCTCAGGGCAGTCAAAGTAAAAAACAAAGCACATAAATAAAAGGCAAAGGATAAAGAGTTTACTGCCCCTGTCATTGCACAACTGCACCAACACCTGAGCACTGCCATCACCATCCGAATGACACAGGTCAGTACTGCTCTCCCGCTAAGTTGTATTGTTTATAGCCCCATCGACGACTAAAGCCATGTCTGGGCTGTCACCATACACTGCTCTCCCAAAGCAGGCCATTTCCAATACCACGTAAATACAAAAAGTGAGCGTGAAAAACAACAGAAGGATCCTAGAAAAGAGCCTGCGGTTGATCATCGCTAATTTTGCATGAAAACTTTTTTTTTAAATGGATGTGACACAGCTAAAACTACTTGGCAGGAATATTATGAGTCAAACATTTTTTTTATCACAGAACTACCCCCTGACCATGTTTCTAATGTTACACTTCTACTTGACCTATCTGAAATGTTCCTAAAACTGGATCAACACTGCAGGCACTGTTCTATTAAAGCAAGGCGATGCTTTGCCACGGTTTAAGAAACTAAAAATCCTGTCTGGCGGCACATCACGGAACAACACCTTCATTGATTCTGCCGTGTAGTATTTTCTTCTGGTGTCATAGAGGTCTCAACAATCAAGGAGAATGTGTTTGATTGAGACACGAGCGTCGCACGGCACACAGTAGGGAGGGTCTTCTCCCTTCAACAGAAACGCATGCGTAAAGTGTGAGTGTCCCGTGTGTAACCGACCCAAGACAGTTTCTTCCTTCCGGCCGCCAGCAGCCGGAGGAAGATGTTCCTTCAAGTTTGGACGTACAGAGTGGAGTTTATTATCCTCCAGCAGGTTCCACTCCTCCTGCCACAAACTGAAAACGTGAGTTGCGACCTTTGATTTCATGTCGGAAAATGGAATGCTACGTATGTCTGGACGGCCTTTCACGGCGTCCCTGGCCAGGCGGTCCACCAGAGGGAGACACAGATTTGTGAATAGTGCGATCATGATGATAAGTACTGATGTGCCGATTCAGGGAGATTTATCTCCCGCGGCACACCTGTACTGTCATCATGTATTGCACATTCACAAACTGTCGTCTCCCGGCAGCGTGACCTTGACCTTTCAACTTTTTTACCTTTGACCCCGACCTTTGACCCTGCGATGTCAACCTGTCACGTGCACCGGGTCATATTAGTTATACTAGTATAACTAATATGATAGGTTTCAAGTCCTCGACATGGTTGCTAGGGGCTAGGCACGGCTTTACAAAACTGGCATTTGCAGACTCTTTAGTTGCTGCCGGCTAGGCTTCCAGAGGCGGGAAATGCGAATGACTCAACCTCTTGGAAGCGCCAGAAACAAGTGGGAAAACAGAGTGGAATTTGTGCTCCGTATGTTTTCGTCCACTGCTTCTAAACAGACTTTCGATTTGCCAAACATTTTGGTGTGAGCATACATAGGTGTGTGGTGAACAGCATTGTGTGAACAGTGATTCGAACCAAAAGCTAGTTGTGGTGTAATTAGTGTTAATTAATAAACCACGCTTTGGGTACATTATAGCAGTCAGGGTTGGAATAGAACAGCAGTGCGCGCTATTTTAAAGGCCTAGGTTTTTCCCTCAGTACCACAGATTTATGCGG
The DNA here is from genome assembly GCA_017654935.2 of Phymorhynchus buccinoides. Classification (NCBI taxonomy): domain Eukaryota; kingdom Metazoa; phylum Mollusca; class Gastropoda; order Neogastropoda; family Raphitomidae; genus Phymorhynchus; species Phymorhynchus buccinoides. Next base: position 1,642,918 of record JAGGCT020000035.1, read on the forward strand.
CATTTTCCTCGTCGTGTTCTGTCTAAAGTAGCCAGTGTTGATAAGTGTGCTTCTACATATAAGTTCTAGAGTCATCTTGTGTTTAAAGTGTGTAGTTAGTTAGGTGCTCAGTCGAACGGTAGCTGAGCAATTTAAATTGAAAGACAACTAGTGTCAGTGTGTAGTTTCTCCACAGCATAAAGCAAAGAGGAACACTCTTTACTAGGCTATACTCTTCAAGCCACCAAGCCTTGCTGCACTGCTGCGCGCGTGTGTAGTAAGCAAGCTGCCAGCGACCAAATAGAACTTTGGCTGTAGCAGCCCACTTGTGAAATCCTGCCTGCGTGCTATCTTTGCTGCCGCGTGAAGTCTTGCTATGGTCAAGGAATGGGAGGGAGGGATGGATGGGGAAGTAAGGAGATGCAAAAGAGGAGGAGGTGAGTGGGTTTCACGATAGCGCATATGTGGGAACTAAACGATCCACATTGAACGGCCGTGTAGGGCTATTAATAGATGACACACTTTGCATGCTACTACTTGCACCCGGTACCAGTAGGCTACAGGAATGTGCAACGCAAGCGTCTACTCTGTGTCTCGCCACGCTGGCAGTACGATCACGTGGTGTGTGTCACATGCTCCAATCAACTGCTCGCGTTGCTGCTTACTACCCACCGGCTCAGTAATTCTAGCACCACTTCTTGCTTTGCTTTCATCATAGCTGCTTGATGTGCCGCTGCATTAGATGCGTTTGTGAACTTTGCTGTACACTTTGGAATACATATTTGTGTGAATGTGCACATGCGCATAGTGATAACTGTGTGCATAGTAGCAAAAGAATACCATTGGGCTACTGTAACGTGTGTACTATCAAAGCTTGGTGGATTGCCATATATGCTACATATTATTTGCTGAATTGCTGAGTGTACCAGGTATAGTACTTCATTTTTTACTATGGCTAGTACACAAGTAGTAGTTCTGGTTCTGGTCAAAATGCACAGTATGTCTCAGGGAATTTGTCTGTGGATCATGTGGGGATTAAGAAACCCTACAAAGACAGAACTAAGGTGCGTTCGTTCAAACGGACATGGCAGTGGCATGTAAATTCCAATTCCACTGCACAACATTATGATGAAGTCACGAAGCTTCAGTTGCAAACTTGACATCTTTCAATGGACATTTTTGTTGGATTGTCATTTCATGCACAATACTGTGAACATTGCACAATTCCATTTTTTTTAATAATTCTTTAACTATTTATAGTTGAAATCATTATTTTAAAGGTCAATAATTTGGATTATGCAAGAAAATTGTCTTATGAATAATAATATAAAAAATGTTCAAATCAAATTGTCAAATGTGTGCCAGAAAACTACCCAACAGTCCATTATTTCTAAATGTTACAGCACCAAACAAAACTTGATTATGTCTCGGAGATTGACATATTGATGATTTTTTGGCAGAAAATGTTGCATACATTAAATAAAATAAAGGTTTTCATGTGTCCAGGTCTAGAGCAGGGGCTGTACAAGAAGCACGGGGCCATCATGGCATATCTAATATGCCAAAGGAATGGGTCCAAGCCAAACTTGCTGTCGTTCGCATGCTACAAACACTTTGTTGGTGAACAGGTGGAGAAGTATAACATATGCCATGTGTGCCGCCCTGAGCTTGAGGAACCCTGAAGGTAAGCTGTTCTGAAGGGTGAGGGGAGGGGGGGGTATCTCACCCTGCCCCAGCAGGGGTTGACGGAGTGTGCCGCCCTGAGCTTGAGGGACCCTGAAGGTAAGCTTTTCTGAAGGGAGAGGGGGGGGGGGGGTATCTCACCCTGGCCCAGCAGGGGTTGACGGAGTGTGCCGCCCTGAGCTTGAGGGACCCTGAAGGTAAGCTTTTCTGAAGGGAGAGGGGGGGGGGGGGGTATCACCCTGGCCCAGCATGGGTTGAACGGAGTGTGCCGCCCTGAGCTTGAGGGGACCCTGAAGGTAAGCTTTTTCTGAAGGGAGAGGGGGGGGGGGGGGGGTGAGGGGGAAGGTTGGTTATTTTTAGGAAAGATGCTTTTGGTTTGTAACCTTTTAACTACATTATTTTTAGTACGTGTTCTAGTGGTTAGGGGTTTCTTTTTGTCCCTCTTGCTCTGTTTCTGTCTGTCTGGGGGAGGGAGAGAGGGGAGGGTGTTTTTAGGAAAGATGCTTTTGGTTTGTAACCTTTTAACTGTATTATTTTTAGCATGCGTTCTGGTGGTTAGGGGTTTCTTTTTGTCCCTCTTGCTCCGTTTCTGTCTGTCTGTCACGTGTCTCCCTCTGTGCTCTCAACGAGACGTGACGAGAATGACGGGTAGCACATTGAAGAGCTGCAGTAAAAACATAAATGCTATCTTCACCATGGAAGCTCTTGGAATGCAGAGGACTGTAGACACGAGTCTGGCCCTCCTGCTGCTGTCAGAAAACATGATTTGTTGTTGGAATGATAGCTGGAGAAGGTTCCACCATTGTGGTCATTCCTTGCTTCAAACCACACTGTCCAAACAACAACAAATAGGAGTCCATTCAACTGAATAAAAACACTGAGGTTCAGTACAGAAGACAGATGCCAGGCTCTATACGTGGTGATCAAGAGGAGGCCAAACAACGACAGAAACAACTGAATAGAAACACTGAGGTTCAGTACAGAAGACAGCTGCCAGGCTCTGTACATGGTGATCAAGAGGAGGCCAAACAACGACAGAAACAACTGAATAGAAACACTGAGGTTCAGTACAGAAGACAGCTGCCAGGCTCTATACGTGGTGATCAAGAGGAGGCCAAACAACGACAGAAACTAGCATTGCCACAAGAAAATTATGATTCATGAGAGGAGGCAAATAAAGACATTGATATTAAAGAGCTTGCAATTCTGAGCAGTTAGCAATTTAAAATTTTCAAATTGGATGAATAGTTTAGGAGATATTCATGTTTAAAGGCGGTCAAAAAGGAATCTTTTGTTGGACGATTTACCAGACAACACAAGCATAACATAGAGCAGACAGCATGGACAAGTGAAATCACCATAGTTTGTTTATGCAATTGCATTAAAAATCATATAATCAACACACCTCAATGAAAATTGGCAGTCTTATGGGTTTTGTTGTGGCGAAGCCGTTTACGATATGCTCAACACGATCCGTCAAATAATTTCTCTTATTACCGAAAAGAAACACAAAATTTTAATAATTTAACTGATATGGTTCATATTTATAGACCTGCTATCCTGAATAGGATCTGTTTGTATGATTTGTTCATATTTCAACAACTTATGCGCTAACAGGGTGGTTAAATCATGATTTTGTGTCTTAATACTGATATTTAACCAAATATCAAATTCAAACAATGCATAATCAACACACCAAGATGAAAACTGGCAATCTTATGGATTTTGTTGCGGGGAAGCCGTTTAAGATATGCTCGACACGATCCGTCAAGTTATTTCTATGCTCGACGCGATCCGTCAAGTTATTTCTGTCTTATTATCGAAAAGAAACACAAAATTTTAATAATTTAACTGATATGTTGGTGTGTTTTTTACCTGTTATCCTGAATAGGATCTTTTTGTATACTTTCTTTATATTTCAACAAAAATACACTGACAGTGTGGTTCAATCGTTATCGTTATTTCGTGTCTTAATACTGATACTTAACCAAATATAAAAAGTTCCTTATTCTGAAATTATGCATTGTGATGTCTCAAATTCTAAAATATAACTAAAAACAAATTCAAAATGAGGAGGGGTGCAGGATAGGAATTGGGGGGTGAACAAAAGAGGGAGGGGCGGGGAGAAAATAGGGATGTAGAAGAGGGGGGATTAAAAAAAAGCCCCCCCGAAGAGAGGGTGTGGCTGCCTAGTCACATATGTAATGTTCTCATCCATAGCTAATACATTTGTACCATGATAAGGTTCAGGTGCTTCAGCTGTTGGGATGATCCCTGGAGTCTTTTAGCCAGGGAAGAAAACAAAACAAAAAAAGGGGGGGGAGGGGAGGGGGTGAAGGTGGTTTAGAAGGTGCCTATGAAGGCTTCCTATCAAAAGCCTCCAATGACTGAAAAGAGGCTTTTTTTTTTTTCGAGAAAGTAGCCACACAGGAAACACACACTCACAGTGTCCTTCCCCCCCCCCCCACACACGTGAGTGTCGTGACACACAGTGTCCCACCCCCACACCTACCCACAGTGACAGCACACACAGTGTCCCCCCCCCCCCCACACACAGGTGACGCACACACACCACACACGCACACACACAGTGTGCCCCCCTCACAGAACCAAAAACGTTCAAATAGACAAAGAAAACAGCACACACATTCAATCTCAAGAAAATTTGTACTAAAATAGTCTAAATAGATCAAATGACCGCACTTTCCATTGATTATTATTCCAATAATGTTCACAGTAAACAAACTATATTATTATTCCCTTCTCAACCTAAACCCCCTTTGTCTCATTTTGGAATGTTCCATCTAGCGATCTCATGACTCCTCTCGAAGTGGAACGTTCCTCTTATGGTGCAACAGGTTACAAAATTAATCTTACTCATTGGGATGATTTTGAATAAATTGAAGTCTTATGATCGTAATTCGACATAAACTGTTATAGAAACAATAATAAATCACTTTGAGGCAATGTAAATTTTATTAATCAAGAGCGTTGCTGAAAAGCAGTGCGTGATAATTTGCCGTGCTCGAGGCTGGGCCTGAAACACGTGCCGCGATAGCGGCATTCGACTCGATCGAGACACTTTGCGTGTTTCAAATCGTCTTACGGCTTCAAATCACAACCAATTTTTATGAAATAAAGTTATTCTGAAAGATAAATGAACAAAGAATATGTTCATATGTGACCGATTTGCCTTAAAATGGGTTTTGGGGGCAAACTTTATTGATGAACATTGACCAACTTCTCACCTCGATATTTTGTTTTGCAAGCAATACTCAACATCCGGCCAAGCACGGCTTGAATAGCAAGCCTTTCTCTGATTGGTTGAAAAGTATGAAGCTGCTGCGTCACTTCTGTGAGACGTACGGCGATACGAAAAAACCCAAACGATCTAGCAAGCTTTTCTGAGTCGGCCATTTTCTGACTGGGGGCCGCGGGCCGCCGAATTGCGGTATATTACCATTTTATTCGAGGATTTGTAAAGGACAGAACAAGAAAATAGCAAGAAACACAACTTCAATCATTTATCTTTCACTCTGTCAAATAACAACTCACAAAAACACAGTAGTTTTTTTTGGGTTGTTTTTTTCAAGTTGGTGACCCAAGCGAAATCCCACTTGTCCAATGGTTCTAAGTACCAGTGTGGCAATGCTACAGAAACAATTGAATAGAAACACTGAGGTTCAGTACAGAAGACAGCTGCCAGGCTCTATACGTGGTGATCAAGAGGAGGCCAAACAACGACAGAAACAACTGCAGCAAGGTATGGAGAAAATGACTCGCCATGAAGCGTTTGATGCACCGTTATTGTTTTTTGAACATTTAGAAATTTCAAATACACAAGAAGAATACGTAACAGCACAGCCTAGTATGAGTGACGCAGAACAATACAAAGGTCATGTGATGTGCGAAGAAATAGCTATGCATGACATCACAGAAGCGCAACACGACCCAGTGGAAAGTGCCAGATCTTTCCTACCTCTTCAGCAGCCAGACACTGAACCAGACAATAGAGTGGGGGGTTTAGCAGTTGAGTTGTCAAGGACTACGTGTCAACATTTACCGATCGCTCTGTACAACGATGATCATGGGACAGGCAGAGAGGTACAGCCTTCAGAAGAATCACAACCCATCAGGCAGACAACAATGGAGGAGTGTTGGAGTCTGATGATCTGCTGCTGGCGTGTGCCTGCCCCACAAACACTGAAGACGGCAAATTTCTCTTCTAGTACATCAAGCAGGAAGAAAAGAACATGCTGGCAGATGGACTAACAAGACTGGCCAACCTCCGCAGGGGAAAACATGTTGACGACGTGTTGATTCTGGGTCATTCTCTTGCTTGGTGCGGCAACATGTTGGGGACTGATCAGCGGGACCTGACTGGCTGGGCCAAGCTTTGTATTTTCTTTTTTTCTCCTGTCCACTTGATAAATGATTGTCTTGTGCATTCCTGTAGATGGTCCAACATTAATGACGGGGGTAGTAGTGGAGGAACCAAAGAACACGAAGAAGTAGAGTCTGACAGGATGAGTGAGAGTGATTCGATGTTGGAAGAAGAAGCGAGTAGTGGAGGGGTCCAAGAACATGATAGGGGGAGTGAAAGTAATTCGATGCGGGATGGAGAAGCGAGTGGTGGAATAAATCACTCTGTTGCGTGGACGAATGAGTGTGTGAACATTAATGACGGGGGTAGTAGTGGAGGAACCAAAGAACACGAAGAAGTAGAGTCTGACAGGATGAGTGAGAGTGATTCGATGTTGGAAGAAGAAGCGAGTAGTGGGGAGAGCGAGGACCATTCGAGCGGAAACAAGGAGGAGGACGCCGACATCGCTAGCACATCCACAGATACTAGAGTCAAGATGCGTAGAACAACCACATCGGCATACAAAAACTCCAAGCGACGCGGACAAAAATTCAAACAAGAGTGTTTATCCGATTGCATAACACCACGAAACGACCAAGAAGCCCATATTCTAGGCCAAATTAAAGAATGCAAGAAACGCGTAAATTTATGTCTCAAATACGACAAGCTAGCCACAGATTTTGCGAAACGGGTCGGCTTGAACAGGTCGTGTGAACAACGCGGTAGCGCACTCGCGGAATTTGCTAGTGGTAAGGATATTGTTCATTGTAGGAAGCATGCTACCAATACCGATATTGATTTAAGTAGCGTGAAAGGTACTGCTATGGTAGACGTATTCCGCACAATGCCCAAATACAAAGAAATGAAACATTTCGGCAAACTAACTCCTTCTCAAAAAGCAATTACTGCCAGGATCAACACACTACACAAACGAATGAGGAAATTGCGCAATCATACCTCAACCATAATTAAAGAATTAAACAGGGCGAGTTACAGTCCAAAAAGTTATTGTAGGAAGCAGCTACGCCTAATGTTGAAGGAGTTACACAAAGGTTTCCATGTGGCATGCTCCTCCTGCTCGCATCCTGCCCGTGGTATTAAGAGGTGTGGTTGTTGCACTCTGCTCACACGATATTGTGAAAGAAAAGACAATAGCGACTGCTTCGTCTTGTGCTCAGAGTGCAACAGCTGCACATGGGATCCAGACTGGTGGCAGTATGTGGATAAGAAGTCAGGGAGGGTATTGGTGATATGGCCATTTGTAGGAATAGTATTCCTTGTTTTTGTGTAGTAGTGCGTGCGTGCGTGCGGAGTGTGTTAATAATAATACTGTTTATAATGGGGTTTCAGTGTGCAATAGTGATATGGCCATTTGTAGGAATAGTACAGAATGTTGTGTGGAGCGTGTGTGCGTGCGCGTGCGTGTGTGTTAAGTATTATAATGGGGGTTCAGTGTGCAATAGTGTACAAAGAAATCCAAATCTAACTGTCTGAAGACAAGTCATTATACCATAAAATGTGCTAGCATGTATGACTTTTTTGAAGCCATTTAATTGTTTTACTTTTCTCTCCATACTGCAGTGACTTTTTAAACAACGAGAGAAGAGAAGTTTTCTTCATAATGTAGTGACTTTTAAAACAAGAATATATAAAAGGAGCTAAAACAAACTATACTCATTACTCATATTATTATCATCATCATGATGCGCACCAACGCTGCTTCTCCCGACTCTGCTTCTCTTGCCGCTGTTGATTCCTTCGACGCTGGTCCTTTGGATGCTACAAACCTGAACTCCGCCTGTGCGATCCTGCTTCAGGGGGATATTAAGGCGGCTCTGGAGGAGAGATTCCACTATTGTGTGGAGCTAGAGAATGACCAAATGGGTCTCTCTCCTAGAAAACTGGTCCAATATGTGACATAGAAGCCAAAAAATAAAATTGGGCAAATTGAACAGAAAATGCATGCATAGAGTAGCTTTATGAATCAACTTTCTTATGACATGAAAACAAAATCAGTCAAGGCTATCGTTGCTGGGTTTTATGACTTTATTTATATGCGTCCAGAGCTGGTAGCGCTGACAACACAGTGTCCTTCATTACATAATTTCATCAATTTAAATAAACTTTATGATGCATTTATCTCTTTAGAATAACAGACTGTCTTGAAATAAAGAGTTATGAATGATTTCATTAAAAACATTTTTTTTTTAAAAGTTTAATATTGGTGTTGGTTTATACCGTCTTTGGATCTTACCATAATTGATTGTTTTATTTTTCGTTATATAATGTCGTGCCACTCAAAATGCCATTTATTTTATTTCAAATGTGTTAGAATAGTTTCATTATAATCTCTGATATTCCATTAATTTGACAATTAAAAAATAAGTGTTAAATTTTAAAAAATAAATTTCTGGGTAGCGCTGACAACAGGACACCATCTGGTAGCGCTGACAACATGGTGTCCTCCATTATATAATTTTACCCACTTAAATAGACTTTATGGTGCATTTATCACTTTAACATGGCAGACTTTCTTGAAATAAAGACTTACAAATGGTTTCATTTGCAAAATAATACAAAAGAAATGTGTTTAAATACTAGTGTTGGTTTGTGTCATCTATGCACATTACCATGGTTCATATCAAAATGTCGTTATATAATGTCTCACCACTCAAAATGACAATTTTTCATAGCGGATGTGTTAGAATAGTTTCATTACCACCAGGAATAACCCATATATACGGTAATTTACAATATAAAGAGCTTAATAAAAATTCAAAAATTCTGGGTAGCGCTGACAACATGGACACCATCTGGTAGCGCTGACAACATGGTGTCCTACATTAACATATGATTTTACCTACTTAAACAGACTTTATGGTGCATTTATCACTTTTAACTTACAGATTACCTTGAAATGAAGACATGTTTTCAATGATAGAAAAAAAAGTAAAATATAAAGAGCTTAATAACAAAAATAATTTCTGGGTAGCGCTGACAACAGGGACACCAACTGGTAGCGCTGACAACATGGTGTCCTTCATTATCATACATTTTACCTACTTAAAAAGACTTTATGGTGCATTTATCACTTTTAACTTACAGATTACTTTGAAATGAAGACTTTTATATGTATCCAATGATAAAAAAAAAAGAATAAGATTTAAATTTGAGAAAAAAATTGTGGGCAACACAGACAACAACAAGGACGCCATTGTCATCCATCCACTAAAAGAAAATTGTATGAATTAAATTTCTTGTGAATTGAAAGATATGTCTGCTACAAGAATAAATGTGTATTGTATTGGCAAATTTGGCCTTATGGTTAAGAACTTAACTCTGAACAAGCTATTCTACACATAGAAGGCCCATTCAGTGGCCAGGTAGCGCTGACAACGGGCCTTTTAGGGGTGGACACCATACTGTTTTTGTGCTCTCTTGACCAATCAAAACATCCCACACATTTGAAATTTTGTATGAATAATGATCTTTAGTAGTTGTTTGAAATTAGTAAACTTTTGACTTGGGCAGAAGAAGTCCCTAGGTGAAAATTTTAATTATGTAGGTAGCGCTGACAACGCATTTTGTGGACACCACAATGACCAAATTTTTTTAAAAAATTGTAAAAAATCTATTTAACAATTATATTTACTGTTCATGCACATACATTGTCAAAAATATGTTTTTGGATAACTAAATAAGAAAAAAATGGGTCTTAGAGATTGTTGAGGCAAAGAAAATCTGCATTATTTTTTATTATATTTGAGGACACAACATGTTGTCAGCGCTACCTGGTATTTTAAATGTTATTTTAAAACACACTTTTTTGGTAAAATCCACAAAATTGTTTTTATAAAGGAAGGACTACTACTCATCTTGGGTGTGCATGCATATGTGTGCAGAATCTTTTGTGGTTTCTCTTCCGGTAGCTGCCCGAGGTCGGACAGCACATATGTCTACCACTCCCACCAAAACCCAACTTATTCGGACTTCATCATGTGTCATCCATTCCTTTCGTGTTTGTGAATATAACTATCAGGTGTTGCTTTATTGTTTTACCTAAGTTTTATAAGTATTAGTGTGATTTATAGTCTACAATCCAGAGACAAGTGTCTGCATCTGCAGGCTGCTGCCAGCGGGGCAGCATGGCGGCAGTACAGGCGCCGGTGCCACCAGTATTCATTCACACCCGCGCGCTGCCCGCTGCTGAGAACAAGGATTACTCCACTTTAGAACTGTGTGTTGCTGCGGAGAAAGTGACTGGACACAATAACATTGAAGCAGCACAAAGGATAGGATCGCTGTGGCGACTCTATCCAAGAGACCTAGAAGCTAGAGTAAAGCTACTCACAAAAGGACTGACACTACGGGGATACATAATCCACCCAACGGACAAAAACCCCTTTGTGAGACAAGACGAGGATGGGGAAGAACGGGAAATCCCCACCACTCGTCTTACCATCGGGAATATCCCCTGGGAATTCCCGAATGAAGAAATCTTCAACTTCATCCTGCAAACCTTGCAGCTCAAACCATGTTCCCGTCTCATGAATGAAAAAGTGAGATGGGAAAACGGCAAGCTCTCTAACTGGAACACGGGACGAAGATTTATCTTCATAGAAACCCCGAAAACGCCACTACCAAAATCCGTGAAAATGGGGAGAGTGTCTGTGTCCCTTTTCCACAAAGAACAGAAAGCCAACACTGTCTGCTCCAACTGTCTGGCTACTACACACCACGTTAGTGCATGCAGGGCCCAGACCAAGTGCAAAGTCTGTCTTCAAGACGGACACAAGAAGGGAGACAGCGCTTGCCTACTCCTTCCTCCTCCCCCCTCCCACCTCCCCCCTCCCCCACCCCCTCCTCCTCCTCCCCCTCCTACCCCTTCTTCCTCTACCACTCCTACCCTTCCATCCCTCCCGCCTCCACCAAGCGCAGAGAACAGCAAGGAATGCACGAAGCAATCTACACTGGACTTCACTGCCAGCAGCAAAGCAGCAGCAGGGAAACCCAAGAAGCAGGAACATGCCAGTAGATCACTCTCGCCTGCAGGCCGTAGCAAGCGCAACAGATCGCCCTCCACGCCGCGGCACAGAGCCCCAAACAGGATGAAGAACCCTCGCACAACACCCACAGATCAGGAAGCGAATAGCCCGCAGGCAGAAGACACAGGAGAGAGAGCAGAGGAAGAGAGGCGGTGCTCTGACACCTAGTTGGACACGCCCCTTCTCTGTTCCTGACCCTTACGACTGCTTGTCCCAAGGACGCGACGATTAATGCCTAATGATTGTAGCTATGCTCTGTTATGGTGGATACGCTACGCCTACTTTCCGTTAATGTGAGAGGACTAAAAAACAAAAAGAAACGATTTACCATATTCAAAGAATTAAAGAGAGCAAAATACGATATTATTGCTATGCAAGAAACCCACATAACCACAGAAGAAGAAGCTAGTCTATGGGAACTTCAGTGGGGAGGAAAATTGTTCTATTCATTAGGTGGCAATCATAGTCTAGGCCAAGTTATTTTAGTGTCTAAACGATACATGTTATCCACGCAATGTCTGCACAAAGACAATCGCACGCTATTAATTGAAATGGACATAGGAACAAACAAACTGCTAATAACAAATGCATATGCACCACAATTTACAGCTGAAAAAATACAGTTCTACCAACACGTTTGCTCTGTAATAGACGAACACTGCACCAACCACAGCAACATTATATTAGGCGACTTCAACTCTGTGATAGACAACCAGCTAGACATCATTACAGGAGAACGGCACAATAATAGAGAAGTGGAAGCCCTCAATCAGCTTACAATAGACCTCGACGTGCACGACAGCTGGAGAACACACCACCCAGAGGACAAAGAATACACATGGTGCCGTCATCAGCCGTTCACAGCCAGACGCATTGACTACACCTTCATTTCAAATAACCTTCTACCTTACATAGAACAGAGCGAAATAATATCTTTCCCCCACTCTGACCACAGAGCACTTTTGACAACTATCGTTTTCCATAACTATACTCGAGGCCCAACCTATTGGAAATTTAATAATAGCCTACTGAAAGATAAAGAGTACATTAATAAAATTAATGGCTTTACGGAGCAGTTCACGCAGGATCACTCTCAAACGAATGCGCACACAAAATGGGAACTGTACAAAATCAAAATCAGAGAGCTAACAATAAACTACTCAAAAACTAAACGAAAATCGGAACGTACCCGCCAAGAGGAGGCTGTTAGTAAGCTTTGTGACATTGAGAGAAAACTTGCCCAAAATCCCAGTGCTCCACATCTTCTTGCAGATATGGTTAAACTTAAAACAGAAATAGAAATCAGTGCACTAGCCTCTGCACAAGGGGCACAGATAAGATCAAGGACGAAATTCATAGAGGAAGGAGAGAAAAACACGGCGTATTTCCTGGGACTAGAAAAGACCAAGGCAGCAAATAATACAATAACGATGCTCAAAACTGAAGAAGGCCTCACAGTAACCAACCAAGCAGAAGTGTTAAAGGAACAAGTCAAATTCTACACTCAACTCTATGCAGCGGACAATTCTGTAACTGGAGACGAAAAATCAATAACTGACTTCTTAGGCGAAAACATCACTCTTCCAACCTTAAATGAAGATGAACACAACACCTGCGAAGGCCCAGTAACAGAAAATGAACTGACGGAGGCACTTAAAGAAATGAAAAATGGCTCTTCCCCAGGATGTGATGGTCTTACAACTGAATTCTACAAAATCTTCTGGCACAAAATAAAAACCATGCTGTTTGAATCGTACATTTACTCCTTCCAACATGGACAGTTAACATATTCTCAACAAAGGGGGATCATCACTCTGCTACATAAAGGTAAAAATCTTCCCCGGGACAAACTATCTAACTGGCGTCCTATCACTCTTCTGAACACGGACTACAAATTACTGGCAAAAAGTATGTCTATAAGAATACAATCCATTTTAAATTCACTCATCTCACAAGACCAGTGTGGATTTATAAAAGGTAGAAACATTGCAAATATTCTGAGAACAACGGATGATGTAATTAACTATCTCAACAGCGAAAATCTTCCTGGGCTATTAGTAGGCATAGATTTTACAAAAGCGTTTGACACCATATCCAAACAATTTATACTAAATAGCCTCAAACGCTTTGGATTCGGACCTGACTTCATACACTGGACTCGCACGCTTCTCACACAGGCAAACAGCTCTATAAGTCACTACGGGTGGATATCAGAACCCATCCAAGTGGAAAGAGGGATCAGACAAGGCTGTCCCCTTTCCCCACTGCTTTTTGTTTTAGCAGTCGAACTTCTAGCTTACAAAATACGAAACAGCAACATATCTGGAATAAACATACCAAGGCCCACCAACGCTGCCAACTTCTTATCCACTGTTATAAAAATCCAACAGTTTGCGGACGATACTACCCTGTTCTTAAGAAGCAGAGAAGACCTAGACATTGCAATATTCATTTTTGAAGCCTTCGCATCTATTTCAGGGCTCAGAATGAATAAACAAAAAACAGTAGCAATGTGGCTCGGGCAGCAGAAAGACAACCGGGACCAGCCACATAATTTAAAATGGACAAGACAAGTCAAAATTCTAGGAATACACTTTAGAAGCGACACCACTGCTTGTAATATTGACGACAACTGGACACAAAAAGTTGACAACATACAACGAACCATCAAACAATGGTCTAGAAGGAACCTCACTATTTATGGTAAAATAATTATAGTAAAAACGTTTATTACATCTCAGCTCATCTATGTTATGCAATCAATTACTATCCCTGAAGACATATTAAATAAAATTAACCGAATTATATACACCTTCATATGGAAAAAGAAATACAACAACAAAAAGGCCTTTGAAAAAGTCAAACGCATCATCCTAGCACAAGACGTGGACAACGGAGGACTCAATGTGATCGACCTGAAAACACTGCAAGAAGCACTACTCCTAACGTGGGTCCCCAAACTTCTTCACAGTGAAACCGACAGCGCATGGACAGCCTTTCCCAAACAGCTGTTTTCTAAACTGGGAAACAATCTTTCCGTTTTTACGACTTGGCTTAATCCTAAAAATCTAAACGGCTTGAACAATTATAGTGGAGGGTTCTGGTATAAAGTACTCTGTGCATGGCTCAAAATCCGCCAAAAAAATGTGACAACAGACGAACTCTTCCTAAACTCAGTGTTGTGGAATAACCAGAATTTCACCTATCAAAATAGATGCCTATTTATAAGAGAGTGGATTAGGAAAGGCATTACTACAGTGAACGATATACTGAACGACAACAACGACATCATCTCTTTCCAGCAGATAGAAGAGAAAGTTGGTAGAGCGCCACAACGTCTTCTAGAATACAACGCAGTCAAGGCAGCATTTAACCGCCTCAAAAACAAAAACAAATTCCTTGCCGTCAACAACGAAGACCAAGATGTGGGAAACCTAATTCTTAATGGAAAGCCCATAAAACACATGAAATGCAAAGACTTTCGTAGGGAGCTCTTAGAAAAAGCTCAACCATGTGCTGTAAATTTTTGGAGACATAAATTGAACGCAGAAATAACAAAAGAGCATTGGAACTCCATCTTCAAATGTACAAAAGAAACACGACTACGGGTCCTACAGTGGAAAATAATGCATAATATTTACCCCACCAACATACTGTTAGCTAAATTGGGCATCGCTAACTCCAACAAATGCAACGTGTGCAATGCCAATGAAATAGACTTCATCGAGCATTTCTTCTTTCAGTGCGAAAAAATCAAAAGCGTTTGGGACCTAGTAGAGAAGGAAGTCTATGCTAGAATACAAAAGACAATCAGGATCACAGAGCATTTGGCTCTGCTAGGTTTTCATGATGACGCTATTTCTAAACGTGACCGAAATGTGATTAACCATCTAATCATAATCGCCAAAATGTGTATCAGCAAATACAGATACGGAGAAAGATCAAACATCAAAATCTTGTTTGAAAGGGAGCTATCGCTCAGAAACATTTTGATCTGAAACGACTGAGAGAGAGAGAGAGAGAGAGAGAGAGAGAGAGAGAGAGAGAGAGAGAGAGAGAGAGGTGGAATAGACACGTTTGTAATAAATATTTGTTAATAGAACGTCTACTAAACACTTTTCCGCATGATGTATTATGTGCATGCTATTGTACCTACAGAATAAAAATGCATTAAAATTATGTTTAATAAATATTATATAATACAAAAAAAGGAAGAAAAAAAACAAAAACAAAAACAAGGAGAGATGATGTCCATGGGGTTCTAAATAAACGCTAGGCACATCATAGGTACATATTGTATGATATGAATGCGGGTGAATGTTGAAGAAAATAGGCCTACTTGTCTACGATAGGCCTACTAACTAGACCCACAGCTCAGCAGGCGACTGAACGAAGCCTAGGCCTGCCCCTTTCCGACCAACAACTACGCAGCCTGGAGGGCCAAGAGACTGAAACCAGACAGACAACACAGCCAGTGGGCCAGCCGAGAAAGGAAACAGTGCCATAATTAGTCCAGCAGCTAGGCTATAGCCGCTGAACCCCTTACTGCAACGCGAGAAACAGCGACAAGACAGAACAGCACCGTATCTCTGCGCCGCGTGTGTGAAGAAAACCAACCCTATGCACCACTAACAGCCTGGAGACGGAAACAAGAGAGAGAGAGCCGCGTCTGTGAAGAAAACCAGCCCTACCAACAGCTTGGAGACGGAAACAAGAGAGACAGAGAGAGAGAGAGAAAGAGAGAGAGAGAGAGACTAATGCATGAAAACACCCAATGTCCATTAAAATAGTAACATAGTATAGTCAATCTTATAGATCCCCATTAGTTGCATTGCCCTTATTGGGCGCAGCTAAAACTGATCTCCTTTTTAAAACAAAAAACAAAAAACAAGATGTATCTTGACCGTCACACTGCGGGAGGTGGACACTGTAGTTTAGAATGCAAATATACGAGAACGTATGACGAATATCGTTATGTAGTTTAAAATGCAAATATACGAGAACGTATGACGAATATCGTTATGTAGTTTAAAATGCAAATATACATGATGATTATTATCCTTTAGTGGTTCAACGCTTCCATGAAAGGTGGAGGAACCGAGATGTGTTCTGATAACCGACTACTAAAGCATAAAGAATCTTTGGACATCACACTGCGAGAGGTGGACACTTATAGCCTATGCCGGTTGTGGCCCTGCTATTTTTCATGGGTGTTTTATGTTGTGTAACCAATATTTATTCAAAAATCATCTAAAGGAAACACGCGTATAGTGTTATTTTCTTCTTGAATCCGGACCTTTTTTTATAATATAGATTTGGGAACGAATTGGTTATTTGAACTTTCATTTGTAGGACCATTTAAAGGAGGATTGGAAGGAGGATTAGAAGGAGGAGAATGATTGGAGGGGGGCGTAGAAACATTTGTGGGGGTCATAACGGGAGGGGCTAGTTTACATTGAAGCTTTTCTACGAACAATTCTTGCCATGTTTGATGAGCCCTATTCGTGTCATGTGTTTTGTTTATAACATTCATGGATAAATTGTGGCGTCGTAAATTTTTGTCATTAACATCTAAAGGATCGTTATCGTTATATATTTGTTTAAGAGCGTGTAAACCCTCTTCCCTAATTTCTTTACTTTGTTGCGCTTGCTTATTTGTAGTGTCAGCGATCCGCACAAAAAGATGATCTCGTATAAATGGTGGAACTCCTTGTTGCGTATAGGTCCAAAATGTATTTATGTCGCACCTAAGTTCAGTAGCAGATTTAGCTGCGACATACTAACCTATCATTATGACTCTCACTACTACTACTACTTCAAGGCTATTTTTTAGCCCCAAAGGCTGCGACATACTAAAAAAAAAAGAACGGACTATTAAGAAAAGTCACACACTGTTTCAGCCACTATATAAATCAAACCACCATCAGCGCCAAAGGGCATTCGGTCCAGTCCGCAAGGGCGCGCTGAGTCATAAGGAAGTAAAAACCCTTCGTCACACAGTTAGTGAAGGACAAATATTAATATGTCATAAAAAGTATTATAATGAACGCGCGTTATGTCTACTCCAGACTACGACCGTTGGGTGTTGAAGGACCCGACTCAAGGAGGGGGGATAACGGTCGGGTGATTACACTTTCATTTACTTTTTTTATTATTAATGATTCGGTTGTTGCGATTGTGGCTTCAAGCTACTTACACATAAAGAAGTCATTTTTTTTTAAATGATATATTATTAGTAGTTTGGGGCCCTCAGTATATTGCCGTGTTGTGTGTGTGTGTGTGGGGGTGGGGGGGTGGGGGGGGGGGGGGGGTTCCTCCACCACATTAGGTTTAGGTGTTTTAGTCGATTAGTAGTATCCAAAATAAAAATGATTTGGACTATCAGATCCCAAAAAAAATATGATTTGGACTATCATATTATAAGCCTGATTGGTTCATTCGTTTAGGTAGTATAGTATACTAGTATTAAGAAGTATAAAACACATTGTTATACCTCAAAAACGTAATAATAAAGAAGAAAACCCCCGTTTTATTGACTATTAAACATGTTCGGTTCAGTAGTTTAGGCCATAATGGTACATAACCTTAGGCGATCTACAAACCCCATACACCATAAAACAATATAAAATCGAGCACCTTAAAAACAACGTGTAGAACCAATAAGCAAGAACCAAAAATATTACGAAGATCGGTTCAGTAGTTGAGGTCTTGAAATTTCTTTATTTTTTTTTTAAACCTCTAAAAAACTCTTTTAAACATTCTGACCCATGGGTAGATCAAATTCGCTATGCCAATCATTAGAAAAAAACAATATTCTAGAGATTGGTATGGTATTCTACTGGGTCATGACATATATATCATGTCAGTTTAACAACAAAGAGTACACTGAAGCACATAGAAAGAGGCAGAAGAAACAGCGTTATCTGGTTATCCCGAAGGCAGCATGGTGTGTGTGGTGGGGGTAGATGTGTGCTGAAGCAGCGTCAAAAGGGATCCTCCTCATCTCTTGGGAATCTTCAGATCGGGCGCCCTCTCTATGCTCTGTCCACACAGAAAACACAAAGTGCAAATATCTTTCAAGAGAAACAGCATGGGTGCTCCTGTGAAATTTTAAAAATCCTGCAAGGCAGAGGTCCAGTGGCCACTCATTTAACAACTTGACTTAAACAATCAAAAAAATATAAAGTTCCTGCCGTTTGTGGTCTGTGGACCATGTTATCTTGTAGTTTCTCTTTTGTAAGTCCCGATCAAGTGTATGTTAATGTTTATTTCCTGATTTTACTTCATGTCTGATGTTTTATTAATATTTCAATTTGTAAAGCGCACAGAACATGCTTATTGTGTGGAATGCTAGCGCTGTAGCAAATAAAATTATTATTATTACTATTCCAGTCACCCATACAGTCTACTTGATGGCCTAGGTATATGTACCCAAAATGATGGGATTCAACTTGAGCCTAGAAAACTAGACTGATCTGAAACTTTCTCTCTTCTTTTTTAAATGGCTTGATTTCACAAAAAGTTTGTTTTGTGGGTGTAGAATGCAAAGTTGACAACACCAATACTTTCGACAAACATTTTTTTAAAATTTTATAGGGCTAAAGAAATTAAGTATAATACCAGTAGGTTAAAATTCTCATGCTTTTTCTTTCTTTTTACAACTTCATCTTTAGCCTTTAACCCCTCGACTGCCAGAAAAAATAAAGAAGAAAAAATCACTGGGCAAATTAGGACATGAAAAAGACAACTGATAGAAACAATCTAAGAAAATGGTCTGGGGATATAACTCTCTCGATTATGTTAGAGCAAAAGCCAGCATATCAGGGTTACTCCTATTCATCTGATGACATCATCAATCAGTACATAATATGTTGGTGGCAGTCAAAGGGTTAAACTCCAAAGGCTTTTGTTATGATGCGAAATAACTCTTTAGATTGAAGTTGGAGCTTAAAGTAAAGTGAGAGTCTGGGATTACAATTGTCGATTTCTGACAGAAATGGAAAAACAACAACACAATCACAAACTCATGGGTGAAAGTAAAATATTCTCTCAATCCCAAAATGATGCGTTTCAATGTTCTCTGAATCTTCCCAAACCTGAAGTGGTGACCACATTAAAATTTATTCCCAATGTGTGTGTGTGTACACAGGATGGGTGGAGGTGGTGTTTAGGAACTGCATGTTTATCATTTTGTTTTAATCTGCCATCGATTTTGGCAGAAATGTTTGATTTTATAAGAGCATCTTAAGACCATGGATGACAAGATGACCAATCCTGAAAACTATCAACTTTTCTAATCCTGATTTCAGCACTCCTGGACTATTTCACCTACAGTGCAAACTGTTTACAAAAATGCCACGATAACGTTTACTTTGTTTTGGCCTGATCTTGTTTCGACTATTCTATAATGCTAGATTTATTACCTAGTGGATATAATAGGAATTGTTCGGAAATAACTAAACGGAGTAATTTCATGCTGTGTGGGAGTGATCTTACCTAATTCATCGTTTTTTTTTTCTTTATTTTTTTTTTTCTTTTTTTTACTTAGTTCAAACAGGGGATGTTACTCTACAATCCACTCTCCTCGCGCTTCTTGTGTTTGAGGAGACACACATCGTGTATAACGCCGTGCGTCATTTCTAAATTTGATGTAATTTATATTTTGTCACATTTTGCAAGTTCTATCAGTTTGTAGATACTTGCCGCCCCTCATTTTTATTAAAAATGTTTTTGCAAGTCGATGACTCTCATCCTGCGGTTTTTCAAGCTTCGACCCAATTGTTCCATTGTTGCTATGTTATTTGACCGAGTAATGGAGGTAAACAAATCTATTTTTCACGAAGTGCTCTCCCTTAGTTTTTGTTCCTGAAAATCATCTATTAACAGGGACACCCCAACCAACCTTTGCAGGCATGACGTAGTAGAGCAGAGCCAGGAACCACAGGTTCAACACCGCTGCTATGACAAACAGCTTGCCTGCCAGGGGGCCGCAGGAATAGTACCTGCAAAACGGAAAACATACCATTTGTGCGTGTTGCTAAATATGCCTAAACGTCACCTTCAATAATAAGAAAAAAATCCCCAGGTTTTGGTCTTTTACCAGACTTTTTGTCTGAAATATTTTGTAATTAGAGCCATTTTGGGAGGGGCCAGGGAATGGGGTGGAGTGTGTTTGTGTGTGTTGTGGGAGAGGGGTGGGGGTACTTTCTTGCAAAATCAGCTAATCCACATAAAAGAAAAAGCATACCTTTTGTGTACTTTTGCCAATTCTTTTAATTCCGTCGAAAAATTATGTTTAATTACGTCTTCATTTTCTTTCTTCTAGTTTCTAACCAACATAAAAGTCAAAGTGAATTCACCTGCACATTATGCTGTTTATTAGCCCCACCGACAGCTGAAGCTATATATCAGGGCTGCCACCAAGTCAAACTCAAACCACACTAAAACATTCCAAGCCTTTTGAACACAATTTTCAAGCCGTCTGTAAAATACACTGTACGGATTCTATGGGGCAGAACGTTCTTTCCTCACCAGCTAATAATTGTTAATTAAATTTAGTACTGATATGATATTGCTGCTTCCAGACTAAAGATACAAGCAAAGGAGACATTATGATTATCTATAAAGTTTTAATCTTCCAGCACCAATTCACAACTCTCGCTTCTCCGACAAGCTCTTCTTCCAGAGGAACAACAAAAATCAACTTAACAAACCGTTGTTAAAAACACCTGGGGTTGTAAACAGAGAGGCAACTGTTTTTGCTCATTTCTCTCTCTCAGCACATTGCACATTTCTTCTTATCAAGCTGACATGCAGGTGTGCCGCTGATGGCCTTTAACCCTTTAAAAGCCAACTGTCCCATTTGGGCAACATGATTATTTATACCCATTTCATAGAAAGACTTAAGAAATCTGGGTCTGTTTATCCAACAATCTTGTGTTCTTTATATTAAGAGGCAACGATACGGCTTGTTTTTTTTTTAAAAATTTCACAGAGGAATCCCCAATATAATATTGCAGACAGAATCTTTTCTCTGACCCATGTAAGTTTAAATCCGAAAATTTTAGGCTGAAAAAATGGCTGGCAGTCGAAAGGGTTAAAGAAATCTCCAACTCTGTACCTCCTGTACAGATTGTACCATGGGAAACAAGATCTTACAAACGAGGCTTTATACTGAAAATTGTCCGCCACTGTCTTGTGCACTGAGATGCGCACGCCACCTACATAAGATTATCATCCTTGCCTGTAACGAATACAGTAGTATGTACGTAGCCACTGAAAATTCTCTGCCCCAGACTTGTCACCAGGTGGCACGGTAGATTCAGTCATAAAACGAGGCTTTATACTACTTCTTGGCAACAAGAAAGGGCAATAATTGGAGGACTGAGTTGACCATGCCTACCTATTAGTGACATCTGGGGAAGATAATTTTCTGTGGTTGTACACTACTACTTCGTGACAGGCACGGGCGATAATCTTATATAGGTGGCGCATACATCTGAGTGCACGAGACAGGGGCAGAGAATTTTTAGTATAAAGCCTCATTATCACCCTTACCAAGAAGAGTAGAAAGCCCCATTAGAGAATCGTCTGCTCACAAAACCATCATCCCAGACCTGTTTACCCCTATTTTGCAAAGTTGTAATTTCTGAAACAAAAAAAACGTAATTTTGAAGAAAAAAACTGTAATCCAACGAGTGACCAATGAATGTCAATATCGTACTGACCTGAGTGTGCAATACTAATGTCCGTCGAGCAGTAGACACAGAACACATGCTCGTCACCTAGTGCTGAATGACGTATTCCTGGAATTTGTACGTAACTTTCCAGGAATTTCTGTGCCACTTTTGATGTCTTTTCTTTTGATTTTCAACCAGAAGATACAGAAGCTTCGGAATGCACTCGCTTGGACGCCATTTTGAAACAGAAAAGGAAATGACGCAAAATCACTTTTCACCGCATCGTTTCAAAAGCTTCGCTTACTGACACAACTGTAGTGGAGTTTTTTTATATTTAGTATTTTTTTTCCCGTAGCCATAATTACCGTAATTTGACTTTTCCCCCATACAAATTACGGCAAAATTCGGGATGGTAAACAGGTCTGTCATCCTTCGATCGACCACAGTGCAAAATGCTCACCTGTGGAGACGCTGCGCGGTGTCCCTGCTGGGAGCGGCCCTGACCCTGTCGTACACCTGCTCCGTGCGCCGGGCCACGTCGCTCCAGGTGTACATGCCCTTCACCCGCCGGTGCGCCTCCCACGGGCACACGGCCCTGTCCTCCTGCTGATCCTTGATGGCTCTCTCCAGGGCCTCCGCCAGCGCTGGAAACCAACGTTCACACTAGAGGTGGGGGAGGCAGGGGGAAACTGGTATCATGAGAAATAAGTAGCTCCCATGAAATAAGTACCCTTCGCATGCAAACTATAACCATCCTAACCCTAACCACAGAAAGAACCAAGAAATAGAGCAGGAGGGTGTAAATCTACATATTTGCCGATAAATCGATGTACAAAACCATGCCACTTAGTTTCGTAAAATTCACAATGGCGGACAAGCAAACACTTCAAATGAGGAATGCCTACTTATTTCATGAGGTAGAATATTCTTTTCACACCTGTGCTAAACTTTCGCGGTTCAAGCTGCTGTGGACCGGTTTTTTAACTGCAAACTGAAAGTAAGTTTTTTCTTAGAATAACGCATTCTTTTCGAAAAACAACACTGATTCTCAGCGCAGATTGGGTGTTTGTAAACCAAGAGTAGCTGTTTCTAGTTTGTGGTGGTGTATGGCTTTGACTTTGACTGTGTGTGTGTGTGTGTGTGTGTGTGTGTCATAAGTTTCTTTATTGTGTGTGTGTGTATACATGTGTGTATGTGTGCGCGTGCGTGAATATTCTGACAAATAAATATATGTGTTTGCATAGGTGAAACTAGTGATGCGAGTACTGGCTAAAAAAAAACCAGTTCAATAAAACCAGTTCGAAGATGGTCCACACAAGAGACTTCCGATTTTTTCAACGGTTCTCAACTCTAGTTCACACAGTTGGTTCCCCCCCCCCGCCCCCAAAGATGGAGTGTTGGCTGCCCAGTGCATGGTAATCAAAAACGGTCACAGACGACACGTAAATGCGAATGTACCAAGGATCTAATTATTATTAATTTTTTTTTTATTATTTATAAATGCTAATTATTATTATTATAGGCCGGGTTGTGCCGGTGGAAAGGCAGCACTGTGCTCGCGGTGACGCGCTCTCCAGGAGGGAGCAACCCAAATTTCAAAGGGACAAGTCTTAGTGACTAGAATATACCAAGAAGTTATTAACTCGCTTCGGACACCTATGTAAAAAAAAAAATCTCACAAAAATGACAAATCGTTCACCTCTCTTGCTGGTTATCCTCAATAGCACTTTTCAAAATCGAATACTCCAGCTCACCCGAAGACGGAGTGTGGCTGGTCACGTGGCGGGGTAATCAAAAACGGTCACACACACATAATGTTCTCATCCCTAGCTGATGCATATGTACCACAGTGTTCAAGTGCTTCGGCTGTTGGGATGATCCCAGGAGTCTTTTAGCTAGGGTATGTCAACAACAAGAATACTCTAGCAATGCTGAAACTATAATAATAATTTTATTTCATATAGCGCTAAAATCCATACAGTAGTAATAGTATGCTCGATGTGCTTTACAAAAGCAACAATATAAGACGAAAAGCATGCAGTAACTAATAGTTGGATAATTAACTATGATAGTCAACAAAACACAGTGCTCGTAGTATTAGAAGGGCAGAACAGAACAAATCAGTTTAAACACTGAGAATCTTGATTATATTTTTATTTTTATATTTGGTGTCAACACACACACTCACCTTTCACAGTGGGCTCAGCCAAGTAGATAAGGTCGGATGGCAACACCTCAGGTATACCTCCCACCTTCGTACTCACCACCTGGAGCCTGAAAAAAGAAAGGAAAAAAAAGAAATGAATAACTCTGTCAATGGGTCAATCAATGAATAAATCAACTAGTGAACTACAAAGCACTGATTCAGTACAAACTTTTGTTAAGTGATACATCAGAGTTTGTATGACAGCAAGCAACCATCACATGCATTAACAACATGTATGATTGCAGAACTGCCCTATCATCAATGAAATGAAAATAATAGTTGGATAATTATAGAGAGACAGGGAGAGAGAGAGCAAGGCAAAGAAACAGCAGGAGTTAGAAATAGACAGAGGAAGAGAGAGATACTAAAACTGCAAAAGTTATACAGCCTGTATCCTCGAGAGTTAGACTCGAGCTCTATGTGCTTTACAAACCCCATCCACACAAGCAACACTGACCTACCCGCAGCAAGCTGCCTCCACAATAGCGATACAGAAAGCCTCCGTCAACGACGTGTTCACCAGAATGTCACCCTGACACAGCACCTGCAGAACAAATCACAAATAAAAGCATCATTCAGATTCAAAGAAATGACAATGAACTAAAAACTAACATTAATAAGTAGTAGTAGTAGCAATTAGGGCTATAAGTGGGCCCCGTGGCCCTTTTACGCCCTTTCTCGTTTGTGACTTGATTTGTTTTAAGGTGGCTTGCTTTATACAGCTAAAAACTATAAAACATTTCATGACTAAATCTATGTGAGTTAGGGTTCCTTTACACATATGGTACAAAGGTCACTATGTCCTATACCGTAAGCCGTGAAAGTGTCAACATCATAGCGAAAAACTAGACCTATGTAAAAATACGTGATGGAGTTAAGCCAAAGGTTGGTTCATCACGCCCCCCCCCCTCCTCCCCCCCCCCCCTCCCCGTAACAAAGGAAAATGAAATTTTTTTTTTAACTCTTTTAAGTAGAATTTCAAAGTTTCTCAGCCAGAGACAAGATGGCCATGTATGTATACGATATTTATAAGTCATGGGAAGTTGGATGCATACACCTGTCTGTCCCTGGAATATACAGCTAGGTAACAAAATCGTTATATAAAAAAAAAGAAAGAAAGAAAACAAATTCTTTAGTTAACGAAAAATTGTTTTTACAAAATCTTATATGAAATACAACAAACTATAATTGATAATATGTGATAGCGTGGAACCTCCCTTATAAGGAGCTCTCAATTATAAGGCCTCCGAACATATAACCTACGTGCTCTGAGACAGTGGCCCTTCTGGGGAAGTAGCAAAATGTACTTCCCCTGTATAAGACCTCAGGGTGGATGACTTTGTGAAGGGCGGGTACGGGAGGTTCCACTGGATTAAAAAAAAAAGGACACACGGAGATAGACACGGGGGGGGGTGAGGAGAGGGGGGGGGGGGGGGGTGTGGGCAACCTCTCTACGGGCTGGGTTGCAGGGAGCCGAGGAAGGTGGACGCGTTCGTGCAGGCGGGCTGCTCTCGCCACCGCCGCAGCCACACCGCTGCGGACCAAATGCGCCCACTGTTCAAGGCAGAAACCACAGTCCAAATTCTTTTATTATCCTCGATGTGGAACCCGTTCACCGACAAGTCATTTTTCAGCTAAAACTTTCCGATTAAATTACCTGGGTAGAGTGAACAGTATTGCGTGTCTGCAATATTGGCAATGGGTGCATCGTTACTCCACTTTAGCCTGAGCTTTCTCACTGAACCCTTATACAGAGCATGGTAAACATGCTTGACAGGCATCACTACCTATATCTTCAGGCATTTCAGCTGCCTGCAAAACTGCACCCAACGTTGGGCCTGGGAATATCGCTAGGCTTCCGGCTGCACCCCTGTAGGTGTGGAGATTCCTCTGTCGGTTAGTGCATAAATACGGAGGCCTATCCGTTACGTCCAAAAGCTAAGCTCAACATATAGGTTCAGCTGGATACCAGGATTGGCTCTCATTTTGCGTCTGTCAGTGGACGTGGTGTTAATGCATTGTGTGGGTGTCAAAGGGCGCCATGTACTATGAAAAGGATTAAGACGAACATTACAATGGGTGGCCCATGACGCGCCGCGGAATGAGAGTTGGAATATGCTCTCCTGAACGTCTGCATTAAATACAACGTGATAGTGGAGCCTTGCCTCTCATTCGTGTGCTACAAGTGATGGACATTGAAGCATTATTTACCGCGTGTATACCCTCGCCACCACTGCAACCTGAAACCCAGGGAACTAAATGATTGAAGGCAAGGACCTTCCCTACTTGTAGGACACAGATAGACACCTAGTGAAGTATTGAAGTGTTCACCGTATACAGACAAACGCATAATTACGGGGCGCGTCAGACGCCCCGGAGGGGGCCCGGCGGGCCTCGCGCGCCCCAGGTCCAAGCCATTCCGCCCCAGGTCCCAGGCACGGCTACTTCCCACTCCTCCGTGATTTTCCAACGGGCGCCCGAGTGTTTTCTTACAGGCCATTGCTGGTCTTTCTTCTTTTCTTCGTTTACATCTCCCACGCTCTGCTCTTCCCATTTTCTCAATATACCTGCGCACACTTTGATAAACATGACTTTATCGCGCGGACATCTCTCTCTTCCACAACCGATCTCTCTCACCACACACGAAGCCACGAAGGATTTCCCTTTTCGTTCTAACCGCTGTCCTCCGTCACCTGTCACTCCGTTTTACAGTGCGCCCTGCTTCTTTATTTTCTCTGAAACATTGCGACTCCACAGCATAGCGTTCGAGATGTTTCACACGACACACCACCGCCCCCCCACGACATCATCTGGCAACCCCATCTTTTCTAACCAACTCGCCTCCGCACATTTTTTGAATACTTTCCCTAGGCGTTGCTTCATCTTCATACCCCCCCCCACCCACCCCAACCTTCCTCTTTTCTCCCCCTTCCGCTTCCGTTCCCCCTCTCCCTCTCTTCTCTTTGCTCTGGCTGTCAGACATTGCCGTCCCCCCTTTCATCTTCGCCACCTCTTAATAGTGCTTCGTCTCAGAAGAGCACAATCGATGCCGTTGTTTGTGATGCTACGGAACCTTGCCTGCTACTTACCTTTCTTTCTTTTCTCCTCTTGTTACACTTCAATTATGCAGGTCTGCTACCTGATTAAATGCCTTTAGTGAATGGGTGTTAATCCGTTGGTGCCGAGCTGCTACACTGGTATGAAACGGTTTAACTATTCAACTTTTTGCAAGCATGATCGTCTGTCATTCTTCTTCTTAGCTTTGTTTTCATTTTTAATGCATGAATTATGTTTTCTTGTTTATACTGTGTCTTGTATAGGAGACCACACTGTAATTTCTTCTTACCCTTTCATCGCTACTGTCGCCTCTTGGCACCACACTGCTTAACACCAAGTCCTGAAAGGCATCAACTGAGGCCTGTATCCAGTGACCTTATGTTCTTAATTTGGGAGGTATGATCGTCCCTATGTTATTCATACCACAGATGATCCCCATACAGGTGTGCCTGAACTGATTCAGGCAGTTTGATGCAGGTTCAGGCAGCTGAATGCCTGAAGAAATAGGCTTTTAATATGTTACCATGCTCTTGTATATCGGGGTTTTTCAGTGAGAAAAGCTCAGCTAAGTTTGGAGTCACTGCAGCACCCCATGCCAATCTTGGCAGACAGAATCTGTTCTCTACCACAGGTAGTTGTTAATGTAAATTTTAGCTGAAAATGACTTGTCGTTGAAAGGGTTAAAAAGAATAATAAAGAATTTTGACTGTGGTTCCTGACTTTGAACAGGGGGCGATGGTCCCGAAGCGCGTTTTGCCTGGATGAGGTGCGAGAGCACACGACCTCACGACGCGTCACCTTCCTCGGCTCCCTGAACCACTAGCCAAGTCAGAGAGGTGAAACTCACCCACTGCCCCCCCCCCCCTCCCCTAACCCCTCCCCGCCCGTTGTCTATAGATACAGTGTTTCCTTTTTTTTAATACAGTGATAACCTCCCTTACAAGACCTCAAAATCATCCAAATGAGGCTCTTTATTACAGGGAAGTAATTTTTGATACTACAAAGAGGGCCATGTCTCAGAGAAGTATGTTTATTTTCGAGAGTCTTATAATGGTAGCTCTTATAGGCAGTTCCACTGTATCACATTGATCAATTATATTTGTTTTATTTCAGAAAATTTTGTAAAAAAATTTTCGGGGTTAACTTAAAGAATTTGTTTCTTTCTTGGATTTTAAAGATTTTTGTTACCTAGGCTTGTATATTCCGGGAGCAGACAGTGTATGCATCAACTCCCCTGGACTTACAAATATGTCCTACATGCATTCGTATTTTGTCTGGCTGACATTTTGCAATTCTACTTTAAAAGATAAAATTAGTTTCTTTCTTTGTATGGGGAGGGGGGGGGGGGGGGGGGGATGAATCCAACCTTTGCTTAGCACTTCCATCACATATTTTTACTAGTCTACTGTTTTTTCTCTAGAGTTGAAATTTCACGGATACTAAGACTAGTGACCTTTACCATATGTGTAAAGAACTAACCATATATTTTCATTGAATTTTATAGTTTTAGCTGTAGAAAGCCCAGCCACCCTGAACCAAATCAAAGTCACACGAGAAGGGCGTAAAAGGCCACGAGCCCACTGCTAGCCCTAAATTACTACTACTCTACTATTAATGTTAGTTTTTTAGTTCTTTTAATTTTACTTTGAAAAAAAATCATGATGATGCTTTTTATTTGTGATTTGTTCTGCGGTGCTGTGTCAGGGTGACATTCTGGTGAACACGTCGTTAACGGAGGCTTTCTGTATCGCTTATTGTGGAGGCTATGCTTGCTGCGGTAGTCAGTGTTGCTTGGTGTGGATGGGGTTTGTAAAGCCACATAGAGCTCGAGTCTGAACTCTCAGGATACAGGCTGTATAACTTTTTGGCAGTTTTAGTATCTCTCTCTTCCTCTGTCTATTTCTACTCCTGCTGCTTTTGTTTTTCTTGCCTTGCTCTCCTATCCCTGTCTCTCTATATTATCCAACTATTATTTTCATTTCATTGATTATAGGGCAGTTTCTGCAATCATACTGTTTGTTAATGCATGTGATGGTTGCTTGCTGTCTACAAACTCTGATGTATCACTTAACAAAAGTTTGTACGAATCAGTGGCTTTTTGTAGTTCACTATTGATTATTCATTGATTGACCCATTGAAAAGAGATTTTCATTTCTTTTTTTCCTTTCTTTTTCAGGCTCCAGGTGTTGAGGACGAAGGTGGGAAGGTAATACTGATGTGTTGCCATCCGACCTATCTACTTGCTGACCCACTGTGAAAGGTGGTGTGGGTGTGTTGACCCCAATATAAAAATAAAAATACTAATCAAGATTCTCAGTGTTTAAACGATTTGTTCTGTTCTGCCCTTCTAATACTACGAGCACTGTGTTTTGTTGACTATCATAGTTATTATCCAACTATTAGTTACTGCATGCTTTTTCGTCTTATATTGTTGCCTTTTTGTAAAGCACATCGAGCATAGCTTTATTACTACTGTACTGGATTTCTCAGCGCTATACTTGAAATACAATTATTAATTATATAGTTTCAGCCATTGCTAGAGTATCTCTTGTGGTTCCGCACCCTACCCTAGCCCTTAAAACCGAACTCCAGGGATCATCATCCTAACAGCCGAAGCCAACTGAACAATGTGCGTAAATATGCATCAGATAGCGGATGAGTATACTTATGTATTGATGTGGGACCGTTTTTGATTACCCCCGCCACCCCCCCTCCCCCCCCTCTCCGTGTGCAGCCACACTCCGTCTTCGGGTGAGCTGGAGTATTCGATTTTGAAAAGTGCTATTGAGGATAACCAGCAAGAGAGGTGAACGATTTGTCATTTTTGTGAGATTTTTTTTTTTACATAGGTGTCCGAAGCGAGTTAATAACTTCTTGGTATATTCTAGTCACTAAGACTTGTCCCTTTGAAATTTGGGTTGCTCCCTCCTGGAGAGAACGTCACCGCGAGACACCAGCGCCTGACTTTCCACCGGAACAACCCGGTCCCCTCTATAATAATAATAATTAGCATTTATAAATAATAAAAAAAAAAATAAAAATAATTAGATCCTTGGTACATTGCACTTACGTGGTGAGACGATTTTGTGACCGTTGTTGATCACCCTGTCACGTGGGCAGCCATCACTCCATTCTTTGGGGGTTGGCCGGGGGTGGGGGGGAAAGCCAAACTGTGTGAACTAGAGTTGAGAAACCGTTGAAAAAATCAGCCAACGCCTCTCTTGTGTGGACCATCTTCGAACCTGGTTTTATTGAA
Organism: Phymorhynchus buccinoides; assembly: GCA_017654935.2. Taxonomy (NCBI): domain Eukaryota; kingdom Metazoa; phylum Mollusca; class Gastropoda; order Neogastropoda; family Raphitomidae; genus Phymorhynchus; species Phymorhynchus buccinoides. The sequence continues at coordinate 1,673,186 of JAGGCT020000035.1, forward strand.
TTCGGTTTTTTTTTCAGCCAGTACTCGCCAATTTTTCTCCCACCTTTTTTTAGTGGTTTTTTCGGGGGCCTATGCAAACACCATATATTTATTTGTTCAGGAAATATTCACGCACCGCGCGCACACCAACACACATGTCTACACAAACACACAATAAAGAAAACTTAAGACCACACACAACCACTCACACAAACACCCTCAGTCAACAATTCAAAGCCATTTACACACCACCCACAAACTAAAAAAAACAGCTACTCTTTGATTTACAAACACACAATCCTGCAATGAGAATCCCCCCCCCCGTGTTGTTTTTCGGAAAAGAATGCGTATTCTTAAGGAAAAAAACTATCTTTCAGTTTGCAGTTAAAAAACGGCCACTAGCAGCTTGAACCGCGAACGTTTCAGCCACAGCCGGCCTACCGGTTGACAAAGACACCTACTTTTCCTTACCTCAGGAACATAACGCTAGGCATTCTCTCATCTGAACGTTGTTTGTTTGTTCGCCATTGTGAATTTTACGAAACTATGTGGCATGGTTTTGTACATCGATTTATCGGCAAATATGTAGATTTACACCCTCCTGCTCTATTTCTTGGTTCTTTCTGTGGTTAGGGTTAGGATGGTTATAGTTTGCATGCGAAAGGTAGATATTTCATGGGAGCTACGTATTTCTCATGATACGTTTCCCCCCGCCTCCCCCACCTCTAGTGTGAACGTTGGTTTCCAGCGCTGGCGGAGGCCCTGGAGAGAGCCATCAAGGATCAGCAGGAGGACAGGGCCGTGTGCCCGTGGGAGGCGCACCGGCGGGTGAAGGGCATGTACACCTGGAGCGACGTGGCCCGGCGCACGGAGCAGGTGTACGACAGGGTCAGGGCCGCTCCCAGCAGGGACACCGCGCAGCGTCTCCACAGGTGAGCATTTTGCACTGTGGTCGATCGAAGGATGACAGACCTGTTTACCATCCCGAATTTTGCCGTAATTTGTATGGGGGAAAAGTCAAATTACGGCTAAGGAAAAAAAATATGGGGGGAAAAAAGTCCTAAATAAAAAAAAATACAGTTGCGTCGGTAAGCAAAGCTTTTAAAACGATGCAGTGAAAAGTCATTTCGCGCCATTTCCTTTTCTGTTCAAAATGGCGTCCAAGCGAGTGCATTCCGAAGTTTCTGTATCTTCTGGTCGAAAAAATCAAAAGAAAAGACATCAAAAGTGGCACAGAAATTCCTGGAAAGTTACGTACAAATTCCAGGAATACGTCATTCAGCACTAGGTGACGAGCATGTGTTCTGTGTCGACTGCTCGACGGACATATATTGACACTCAGGTCAGTACGATATTGACATCATTGGTCACTCGTTGGATTACAGTTCTTTTTCACATTAACATTTTTTGTTGTTTCAGAAATTAACACGCTTGCAATAGGGGTACACAGGTCTGGGATGATGGTTTTGTGAGCAGACGATTCTCTAATGGGCTTTCTACTCTTCTTGTAAGGGTGATAATGAGGGCTTTATACTAAAATTCTCTGCCCCTGTCACACTCATGCACTCAGATGTATGCCGCCACCTATAATAAGATTACGCCCTTGCTTGTCAACGAAAAGTAGTGTAGCGAACCACAGAACATTATCTTCCCCAGATGTCACTAGGTGGCTCTGTCAACTCAGTCCTAAACTTATTGCCCTTTTCAGTTTGCCAAATTAGTATAAAGCCTCTTTTTATGACTGAATCTACGGCCACCTGGTGACAAGTTCTTTGGCAGAGAATTTTCAGTGGCACGTACATACTACTGTATTCGTGACACGCACGTTGATGTTTTATGTAGTGGTTGCGAGCGTTTCAGTGCACGAGACAGGGCAGAGAATTTTCAGTATAAAGCCTCGTGTTAAGATCTTGTTACCATGGGACAATCTGTACATGATGTACAGGCATTTTGGAGATTTCTTAACCCTTTCACTGGCCAGCCATTATTTAGGCAAATTTTCGATTTAAACTACATGATCAGAGAAAAGATTTTGTCAGCACTATATTGGGGATTCCTATGTGACATGGTTAAAAGAAGGGCTATCCTTACTTCTTAAAATCAAGAAACAAGAGATCGTTGGATACAGACCCAGATTTAAGTCTTTCTATGAATGGGTAGAAATCACCAATGTTGCCAAAGGGGACAATTGGCGGCTGAAAGGGTTAAAGGCCATCAGCTGCACGACTGCGTCCAGCTTGATAGAAGAAATGTGCCATGTGCTGAGAGAGAGAAATGAGCAAAAACATTGCCTCTCTGTTTTACGAACCCCAGGTTTTTTTTACACGGTTTGTGTAAGTTGATTTTTTTGTTCATCTGGAAGAAGAGCTTGTCGGAGAAGCGAGAGGTTGTGAATTGGGTGCTGAAGATTAAAACTTATAGATGAAAAATTCCATATGTCTCCTTTGCTTGTATCTTAGTCTGTGAAGCGCAATATCATATCAGTACTAATTTAATTAACAATTATTAGCTGGTGAGGGAAAGAACTTTCTGCCCATAGAATCCGTACAGTGTATTTTACAGACGGCTTGAAAATTGTGTTCAAAAGGCTTGGAATGTTTTTAGTGTGGTTTTGAGTTTGACTGGGGAAGCCCTGATATATCTCTTCAGCTGCGGTGGGCTAATAAACAGCATAATGTCAGGTGAATTCACTTTGACTTTTAGTTGTTTAGAAACTAGAAGAAGGAAAATGAAGACGTAATTTAAACATAATTTTTCGACGGATTAAAAGAATTGGCAAAAGTACCAAAAGTTATGCTTTTTCTTTTATGTGGATTAGCTGATTTTGCAAGAAAGTACCCCCCCCTTCCCCACACACACACGACCACCCTCCACCCATTCCTGGCCCTCCCAATGGCTCTAATTACAAAATATTTCAGACAAAAATTCTGGTAAAAGACCGAAAACCTGGGGATTTTTTTCTTATTATTGAATGGTGACGTTTAGGAAATTTAGCAACACGCCCAAATGGTATGTTTTTCCGTTTTGCAGGTACTATTCCTGCGGCCCCCTGCAGGCAGCTGTTTTGTCATAGCAGCGGTGTTTGACTGTGGTTCCTGGCGCTGCTCTACTACTCATGCGTGCAAAGGTTGGTGGGGGTCCCTGTTACTAGATGATTTTCAGAACAAAAACTAAGAGAGAGCACGTCGTGGATGTTTGCTTACCTCCATTACTCGTCAATACCTAGCAACAATGGCGTCGAAGCTTGAAAACCGCCGGATGGAGTCAGCAACTGCAACATTTTTTTAGAGAAAATTAGGGTGGCGAGGTGGCACAGACCGATAGAACTGCAAATTTGACAAATATAAATGACATACATTTTAGAATGACCACAGTGTAGTGCTGTACGTCTGCTCAAACAACACGACGCGAGAGCTGATGGCAGAGTAATGCCCCTGTTTGACCGTTGATTAGTATAGATCACTCCCACACACCATGAAATTACTCCCCTTAATTATTTCCGAACAATTCCCTATTATGCCACTAGGTATAAATCTAGGCATTATAGCATAGTCGAAACAAGATCAGGTCAACAAAGTAAACGTTATCGTGGCATTTTTTGTAAACAGTTTGCACTGTAAGGTGAAATAGTCCAGGAGTGCTGAAATCGGATAAGCAAAGTTGATAGTTTTCAGGATTGGTCGATCTTTCATCTGGCCCATACTCTTATAAATCAAACATTTCTGGCCACATGATGGCAGATAAAACAAAATGATAACATGCAGTTCTAAACCCCCCCACCCATGCCTGTATACACATACACGCATTGGAAATTATTTTTAGCGCAGTCACTTCAGGATTGCAGATTTAGAGAATATTAAGTCATTTCAGGATTGAGAGAATAGTTTTACTTTCACCCATGAGTTGTGATTGTGTTGTGTTTTTCCAGTTCCTGTCAGAATCTACAATTGTAAATCCCAGACTCTCACTTTACTTTAAGCTCCAAATTCATCTAAAGAGTGATGTCGATCGTTAAAAGCCTTTGGAGTTCACCCCTTGACTGCCAGCAACGTATTATTGTACTGACCTGTTTCATCACTGAAGAGGAATAACCCTGATATGCTTGCTTTGCTCTAACATAATCAAGAGAGTATATCCCCCTTTCTCAGATTGGCTCTATCAGTTGTCTTTTTCATGTCCTAATTTTTTCCCAGTGATTTTTTTCTTTATTTTTTTCTGGCATCCGAGGGTTAAGGCGATAAGATGAAGTTGTAAAAAGGAAGAAACAAGCTTAGAATTTTAACCTTACTGGTATTAGACTTATTTCTTTAGCCCCTATAAAATTTTAAAAAATGTTTGTCGAAGTATTGGTTGTTGTCAACTTTGCATTCTACACCACAAAACAAACTTTTTTGTGAAAATCAAGCCATTTAAAAAGCTAGAGAGAAAGTTTCAGATCATCTATTTTTCTAGCTGCAAGTTGAATCCGCCATCATTTTGGGTACATATACCTGGCCATCAAGTAGACTGTATGGTGACTGAGATAGTAATAATAATAATTTTTATTTGCTACAGCGCTAGCATTCGCACACAATGAGCAGTTCTGTTCGCTTTACAATTGAAATATAATAGAACATCAGACATGAAGTAAATCAGAACATAACAATTAACATACACTTGATCGGGGGCTTACAAAAGAGAAACTCAAGACATAACATGGTCCGACATACCGCAAACGGCAGGAACTTTATATTCTTAGGATTGTTTTTAAGTCAAGTGTTAACTGGGCGTCCCCTGACACATTGCCTTGCAGATTTTTAAAATTTCACAGGAGCACCCAGGCTGTTTCTCTGAAAGATATTTTCACTTTGGTTTTCTGTGTGGACAGAGCCTAGAGAGGGCGCCCGATCTGAAGATTCCCAGAGATGATGAGGATCCTTTTTGACGCTGCTTCAGCACACATCTACCCCCGACCACCCAACCATTCTGCCTCGGATAACCGATAAAGCTGTTTCTTCTGCCCTCTTTCTAGGTGCTTCATTGTACTCTTTGTTGTTAACTGACATATATATATGTCATGACCCAGTAAATACCATAACAATCGCTAGAATAGTTTTTTTATCTAATGATTGTCACTAGCGAATTTGATGCTACCCATGGTCCATAATGTTTAAAAAGTTTTTTAGAGGTTTAAAAAAAAAATAAAGAAATTTCAAGACCTCAACTACTGAACCGATCTTCGTAATATTTTTGGTTCTTGCTTATTGGTTTCTACACGTTGTTTTTTAAGCGTGCTCGATTTTATATTGTTTTATGGTTGTATGGGTTTGTAGATCGCCTAAGGTTTATGTTACCAGATGCCTAAACTACTGAACCGAACTGTTTTAATAGTCAATAACACGGGGTTTTCTTCTTTCATTATTACGTTTTTTGAGGTATACAATGTTTTTTTATACTTCTTAATACTAGTATACTATACTACCTAAACGAATGAACATCGGCTTATAAATATGATAGTCCCAAATCATTTTTTTTTTGGGATCTGATAGTCCAAAATCATTTTTATTTTGGATACTACTAATCGACCTACAACACCTAAACCTAATGTGTTGAGGACAGCCCCCCCCCCCCCCACCCCCCCTAACCCACACACACACACACACGCAATATACTGAGGGCCCCGAAACTACTTATAATATATCATTTAAAAAAAATGACTTCTTTAGGTTAAGTACTTGAAGCCACAATTCGCAACGAACCGAATCATTATATAAAAAAGTAAATGAAGTGTAATCACCCGACCGTTACCCCCCTCCTTTAGTCGGGTCCTTCACACCCCACTGTCGTAGTCTGGAGTAGACATAACGCGCGTCATTATAAGACTTGTTTTATGACATAATTAATATTGTTCCTTCACTAACTTGTGTGACGAAGGGTTTTTAACATTCCTTATAGACTCACCGCGCCCTTGCGGACTGGACGAATTGCCCTTTGGCGCTGATGGTGGGTTTGATTTATATATTGGCTGAAACAGTGTGTGACTTTTCTTAATAGTCCGTTCGTTTTGGGGGGGAGTATGTCGCAGCCCTTTGGGCTAACATAGCCTTGAAGTATATATTAATGAGAGTCATAATGATAGGTTAGTAGGTCCGCAGCTAAATCTGCTCTGAACTTAGTGCGACATAAATCATTTTGGACCTATACCAAACAAGGATTTCCACCATTTTATCGAGTCATCTTTTTGTGCGGATTCGCTCGACACTACAAATAGCAAGCGCACAAGTAAAGAAATTAGGGAAGAGGGTTTACACGCTCTTAAACAAATATATAACGATAACGATCCTTTAGATTTAAGGACAAAATTTACGACGCACATTTATCCATGAATGTTATAAACAAAACACATTAACGGGAATAGGGCTCATCCAAACATGCAAGAATTGTCGTAGAAAAGCTTCATGTAAACTAGCCCTCTCCGTTATGACCCCCACAAATTTTCCTACGCCCCCCTCCAATCATTCTCCTCCTTCTAATCCTCCTTCCAATATCCTCCTTTAAATGGTCCTACAATGAAAGTTCAAATAACAATTCTTCCCAAATCTATATTATAACAAAAGGTCCGGATTCATAGAAGAAAATAACACTATACGCGTGTTTCCTTTAGAATGATTTTTGAATAAATATTGGTTACACTAACATAAAACGGCAATGCAACTAATGGGGATCTATAAGATTGACTATACTATGTTACTATTTTAATGGACATTGGGTGTTTTCATCTATCTTGTTTCCGTCTCCAAGCTGTTTGGTAGGGCTGGTTTTCTTCACACACTGTTTCCTTTCTCGGCTGGCCCACTGGCTGTGTTGTCTGTCTGGTTTCAGTCTCTTGGCCCTCCAGGCTGCGTAGTTGTTGGTCGGAAAGGGGTAGGCCTAGGCTTCGTTCAATCGCCTGCTGAGCTGTGGGTCTAGTTAGTAGGCCTATCGTAGACAAGTAGGCCTATTTTCTTCAACATTCACCCGCATTCATATCATACAATATGTACCTATGATGTGCCTAACGTTTATTTAGAACCCCATGGACATCATCTCTCCTTGTTTTTGTTTTTTTTCTTCCTTTTTTTGTATTATATAATATTTATTAAACATAATTTTAATGCATTTTTATTCTGTAGGTACAATAGCATGCACATAATACATCATGCGGAAAAGTGTTTAGTAAACGTTCTATTAACAAATATTTATTACAAACGTGTCCATTCCACATCTCTCTCTCTCTCTCTCTCTCTCTCTCTCTCTCTCTCTCTCTCTCTCTCTCTCTCTCTCTCTCTCTCTCTCTCTCTCTCTCTCTCTCTCTCTCTCTCTCTCTCTCTCTCTCTCTCTCTCTCTCTCTCAGTCGTTTCAGATCAAAATGTTTCTGAGCGATAGCTCCCTTTCAAACAAGATTTTGATGTTTGATCTTTCTCCGTATCTGTATTTGCTGATACACATTTTGGCGATTATGATTAGATGGTTAATCACATTTCGGTCACGTTTAGAAATAGCGTTATCATGAAAACCTAGCAGAGCCAAATGCTCTGTGATCCTGATTATCCTTTGTATTCTAGCATAGACTTCCTTCTCTACTAGGTCCCAAACGCTTTTGATTTTTTTCGCACTGAAAGAAGAAATGCTCGATGAAGTCTATTTCATTGGCATTGCACACGTTGCATTTGTTGGAGTTAGCGATGCCCAATTTAGCTAACAGTATGTTGGTGGGGTAGATATTATGCATTATTTTCCACTGTAGGACCCGTAGTCGTGTTTCTTTTGTACATTTGAAGATGGAGTTCCAATGCTCTTTTGTTATTTCTGCGTTCAATTTATGTCTCCAAAAATTTACAGCACATGGTTGAGCTTTTTCTAAGAGCTCCCTACGAAAGTCTTTGCATTTCATGTGTTTTATGGGCTTTCCATTAAGAATTAGGTTTCCCACATCTTGGTCTTCGTTGTTGACGGCAAGGAATTTGTTTTTGTTTTTGAGGCGGTTAAATGCTGCCTTGACTGCGTTGTATTCTAGAAGACGTTGTGGCGCTCTACCAACTTTCTCTTCTATCTGCTGGAAAGAGATGATGTCATTGTTGTCGTTCAGTATATCGTTCACTGTAGTAATGCCTTTCCTTATCCACTCTCTTATAAATAGGCATCTATTTTGATAGGTGAAATTCTGGTTATTCCACAACACTGAGTTTAGGAAGAGTTCGTCTGTGGTCACATTTTTTTGGCGGATTTTGAGCCATGCACAGAGTACTTTATACCAGAACCCTCCACTATAATTGTTCAAACCGTTTAGATTTTTAGGATTAAGCCAAGTCGTAAAAACGGAAAGATTGTTTCCCAGTTTAGAAAACAGCTGTTTGGGAAAGGCTGTCCATGCGCTGTCGGTTTCACTGTGAAGAAGTTTGGGGACCCACGTTAGGAGTAGTGCTTCTTGCAGTGTTTTCAGGTCGATCACATTGAGTCCTCCGTTGTCCACGTCTTGTGCTAGGATGATGCGTTTGACTTTTTCAAAGGCCTTTTTGTTGTTGTATTTATTTTTCCATATGAAGGTGTATATAATTCGGTTAATTTTATTTAATATGTCTTCAGGGATAGTAATTGATTGCATAACATAGATGAGCTGAGATGTAATAAACGTTTTTACTATAATTATTTTACCATAAATAGTGAGGTTCCTTCTAGACCATTGTTTGATGGTTCGTTGTATGTTGTCAACTTTTTGTGTCCAGTTGTCGTCAATAGTACAAGCAGTGGTGTCGCTTCTAAAGTGTATTCCTAGAATTTTGACTTGTCTTGTCCATTTTAAATTATGTGGCTGGTCCCGGTTGTCTTTCTGCTGCCCGAGCCACATTGCTACTGTTTTTTGTTTATTCATTCTGAGCCCTGAAATAGATGCGAAGGCTTCAAAAATGAATATTGCAATGTCTAGGTCTTCTTTGCTCCTTAAAAACAGGGTAGTATCGTCCGCAAACTGTTGGATTTTTATAACAGTGGATAAGAAGTTGGCAGCATTAGTGGGCCTTGGTATGTTTATTCCAGATATGTTGCTGTTTCGTATTTTGTAAGCTAGAAGTTCGACTGCTAAAACAAAAAGCAGTGGGGAAAGGGGACAGCCTTGTCTGATCCCTCTTTCCACTTGGATGGGTTCTGATATCCACCCGTAGTGACTTATAGAGCTGTTAGCCTGTGTGAGAAGCGTGCGAGTCCAGTGTATGAAGTCAGGTCCGAATCCAAAGCGTTTGAGGCTATTTAGTATAAATTGTTTGGATATGGTGTCAAACGCTTTTGTAAAATCTATGCCTACTAATAACCCAGGAAGATTTTCGCTGTTGAGATAGTTAATTACATCATCCGTTGTTCTCAGAATATTTGCAATGTTTCTACCTTTTATAAATCCACACTGGTCTTGTGAGATGAGTGAATTTAAAATGGATTGTATTCTTATAGACATACTTTTTGCAAGTAATTTGTAGTCCGTGTTCAGAAGAGTGATAGGACGCCAGTTAGATAGTTTGTCCCGGGGAAGATTTTTACCTTTATGTAGCAGCGTGATGATCCCCCTTTGTTGAGAATATGTTAACTGTCCATGTTGGAAGGAGTAAATGTACGATTCAAGCAGCATGGTTTTTATTTTGTGCCAGAAGATTTTGTAGAATTCAGTTGTAAGACCATCACATCCTGGGGAAGAGCCATTTTTCATTTCTTTAAGTGCCTCCGTCAGTTCAGTTTCTGTTACTGGGCCTTCGCAGGTGTTGTGTTCATCTTCATTTAAGGTTGGAAGAGTGATGTTTTCGCCTAAGAAGTCAGTTATTGATTTTTCGTCTCCAGTTACAGAATTGTCCGCTGCATAGAGTTGAGTGTAGAATTTGACTTGTTCCTTTAACACTTCTGCTTGGTTGGTTACTGTGAGGCCTTCTTCAGTTTTGAGCATCGTTATTGTATTATTTGCTGCCTTGGTCTTTTCTAGTCCCAGGAAATACGCCGTGTTTTTCTCTCCTTCCTCTATGAATTTTGTCCTTGATCTTATCTGTGCCCCTTGTGCAGAGGCTAGTGCACTGATTTCTATTTCTGTTTTAAGTTTAACCATATCTGCAAGAAGATGTGGAGCACTGGGATTTTGGGCAAGTTTTCTCTCAATGTCACATAGCTTACTAACAGCCTCCTCTTGGCGGGTACGTTCCGATTTTCGTTTAGTTTTTGAGTAGTTTATTGTTAGCTCTCTGATTTTGATTTTGTACAGTTCCCATTTTGTGTGCGCATTCGTTTGAGAGTGATCCTGCGTGAACTGCTCCGTAAAGCCATTAATTTTATTAATGTACTCTTTATCTTTCAGTAGGCTATTATTAAATTTCCAATAGGTTGGGCCTCGAGTATAGTTATGGAAAACGATAGTTGTCAAAAGTGCTCTGTGGTCAGAGTGGGGGAAAGATATTATTTCGCTCTGTTCTATATAAGGTAGAAGGTTATTTGAAATGAAGGTGTAGTCAATGCGTCTGGCTGTGAACGGCTGATGACGGCACCATGTGTATTCTTTGTCCTCTGGGTGGTGTGTTCTCCAGCTGTCGTGCACGTCGAGGTCTATTGTAAGCTGATTGAGGGCTTCCACTTCTCTATTATTGTGCCGTTCTCCTGTAATGATGTCTAGCTGGTTGTCTATCACAGAGTTGAAGTCGCCTAATATAATGTTGCTGTGGTTGGTGCAGTGTTCGTCTATTACAGAGCAAACGTGTTGGTAGAACTGTATTTTTTCAGCTGTAAATTGTGGTGCATATGCATTTGTTATTAGCAGTTTGTTTGTTCCTATGTCCATTTCAATTAATAGCGTGCGATTGTCTTTGTGCAGACATTGCGTGGATAACATGTATCGTTTAGACACTAAAATAACTTGGCCTAGACTATGATTGCCACCTAATGAATAGAACAATTTTCCTCCCCACTGAAGTTCCCATAGACTAGCTTCTTCTTCTGTGGTTATGTGGGTTTCTTGCATAGCAATAATATCGTATTTTGCTCTCTTTAATTCTTTGAATATGGTAAATCGTTTCTTTTTGTTTTTTAGTCCTCTCACATTAACGGAAAGTAGGCGTAGCGTATCCACCATAACAGAGCATAGCTACAATCATTAGGCATTAATCGTCGCGTCCTTGGGACAAGCAGTCGTAAGGGTCAGGAACAGAGAAGGGGCGTGTCCAACTAGGTGTCAGAGCACCGCCTCTCTTCCTCTGCTCTCTCTCCTGTGTCTTCTGCCTGCGGGCTATTCGCTTCCTGATCTGTGGGTGTTGTGCGAGGGTTCTTCATCCTGTTTGGGGCTCTGTGCCGCGGCGTGGAGGGCGATCTGTTGCGCTTGCTACGGCCTGCAGGCGAGAGTGATCTACTGGCATGTTCCTGCTTCTTGGGTTTCCCTGCTGCTGCTTTGCCGCTGGCAGTGAAGTCCAGTGTAGATTGCTTCGTGCATTCCTTGCTGTTCTCTGCGCTTGGTGGAGGCGGGAGGAATGGAAGGGTAGGAGTGGTAGAGGAAGAAGGGGTAGGAGGGGGAGGAGGAGGAGGGGGTGGGGGAGGGGGGAGGTGGGAGGGGGGAGGAGGAAGGAGTAGGCAAGCGCTGTCTCCCTTCTTGTGTCCGTCTTGAAGACAGACTTTGCACTTGGTCTGGGCCCTGCATGCACTAACGTGGTGTGTAGTAGCCAGACAGTTGGGGCAGACAGTGTTGGCTTTCTGTTCTTTGTGGAAAAGGGACACAGACACTCTCCCCATTTTCACGGATTTTGGTAGTGGCGTTTTCGGGGTTTCTATGAAGATAAATCTTCGTCCCGTGTTCCAGTTAGAGAGCTTGCCGTTTTCCCATCTCACTTTTTCATTCATGAGACGGGAACATGGTTTTAGCTGCAAGGTTTGCAGGATGAAGTTGAAGATTTCTTCATTCGGGAATTCCCAGGGGATATTCCCGATGGTAAGACGAGTGGTGGGGATTTCCCGTTCTTCCCCATCCTCGTCTTGTCTCACAAAGGGGTTTTTGTCCGTTGGGTGGATTATGTATCCCCTTAGTGTCAGTCCTTTTGTGAGTAGCTTTACTCTAGCTTCTAGGTCTCTTGGATAGAGTCGCCACAGCGATCCTATCCTTTGTGCTGCTTCAATGTTATTGTGTCCAGTCACTTTCTCCGCAGCAACACACAGTTCTAAAGTAGAGTAATCCTTGTTCTCAGCAGCGGGCAGCGCGCGGGTGTGGATGAATACTGGTGGCACCGGCGCCTGTACTGCCGCCATGCTGCCCCGCTGGCAGCAGCCTGCAGATGCAGACACTTGTCTCTGGATTGTAGACTATAAATCAAACTAATACTTAAAAAACTTAGGTAAAGCAATAAAGCAACACCTGATAGTTATATTCACAAACACGAAAGGAATGGATGACACATGATGAAGTCCGAATAAGTTGGGTTTTGGTGGGAGGTGCTGTCCGACCTCGGGCAGCTACCGGAAGTCAAGATACATCTTGTTAGTAGTCGGCTATGAGGACACAACCGGGTGTGCCTCAACTCCTCCACCTTCACCAAGTTGGAGGTGGGGTATGGTGTGACCCAAAACCCCAACCAGAAACTGTCTCCATCATCGTCACAATTATTGGTGCCTTCCATTAGCGCGTTCATGTTTTGTTGAACAGTAATGATACTCGTCATGCGTTTGAAGTCGCCCAGGTATATTCTTTTCTTTACAATTGTCATTTGGGTAACTCTCCTGAAAACTGGGTCATTGTGACCTATCCTATTTATTAAACAATAAAAATCAAATCAAACAATGACATATCATTCATTTGTGTATTTCAGCTCTAAATATTTGTAAGAATCATATAAAATGTTTCTTTAAGCTGTGCATGTACCAAAATGTGTTTAATAAACAATTTTGTCTTAAAAAAATGGGCATTTTGGGTGCTTAGTTTTGTGACATGCCCATACAACAGTCTTGCATAAAGTTTCTATTTTTTCATGCCCAACAGTCTTGCATAAACCACAAAAGATTCTGCACACATATGCATGCACACCCAAGATGAGTAGTAGTCCTTCCTTTATAGCAACAATTTTGTGGATTTTACCAAAAAGTGTTTTAAAATAACATTTTAAATACCAGGTAGCGCTGACAACATGTGGTGTCCTCAAATATAGTAAAAAATAATGCAGATTTTCTTTGCCTCAAGCAATCTCTAAGACCCATTTTTTTTCTTATTTAGTTATCCCAAAACATATTTTTGACAATGTATGTGCATGAACAGTAAATATAATTGTTAAATAGATTTTTTACAATTTTTTAAAAATCTTTGGTCATTGTGGTGTCCACAAAATGCGTTGTCAGCGCTACCTACATAATTAAAAATTTTCACCTAGGGACTTCTTCTGCCCAAGTCAAAAGTTTACTAATTTGAAACAACTACTAAAGATCATTATTCATACAAAATTTCAAATGTGTGGGATGTTTTGATTGGTCAAGAGAGCACAAAAACAGTATGGTGTCCACCCCTAAAAGGCCCGTTGTCAGCGCTACCTGGCCACTGAATGGGCCTTCTATGTGTAGAATAGCTTGTTCACAGTTAAGTTCTTAACCATAAGGCCAAATTTGCCAATACAATACACATTTATTCTTGTAGCAGACATATCTTTCAATTCACAAGAAATTTAATTCATACAATTTTCTTTTAGTGGATGGATGACAATGGCGTCCTTGTTGTTGTCTGTGTTGCCCACAATTTTTTTCTCAAATTTAAATCTTATTCTTTTTTTTTTATCATTGGATACATATAAAAGTCTTCATTTCAAAGTAATCTGTAAGTTAAAAGTGATAAATGCACCGTAAAGTCTGTTTAAGTAGGTAAAATCATGTAATGATAATGGAGGACACCATGTTGTCAGCGCTACCAGTTGGTGTCCCTGTTGTCAGCGCTACCCAGAAATTATTTTTGTTATTAAGCTCTTTATATTTTACTTTTTTTTCTATCATTGAAAACATGTCTTCATTTCAAGGTAATCTGTAAGTTAAAAGTGATAAATGCACCATAAAGTCTGTTTAAGTAGGTAAAATTATGTAATGTAGGACACCATGTTGTCAGCGCTACCAGTTGGCGTCCCTGTTGTCAGCGCTACCCAGAATTTTTGAATTTTTATTAAGCTCTTTATATTGTAAATTACCGTATCTATGGGTTATTCCTGGTGGTAATGAAACTATTCTAACACATCCGCTATGAAAAATTGTCATTTTGAGTGGTGAGACATTATATAACGACATTTTGATATGAACCATGGTAATGTGCATAGATGACACAAACCAACACTAGTATTTAAACACATTTCTTTTGTATTATTTTGCAAATGAAACCATTTGTAAGTCTTTATTTCAAGAAAGTCTGCCATGTTAAAGTGATAAATGCACCATAAAGTCTATTTAAGTGGGTAAAATTATATAATGGAGGACACCATGTTATCAGCGCTACCAGATGGTGTCCTGTTGTCAGCGCTACCCAGAAATTTATTTGTTAAAATTTAACACTTATTTTTTAATTGTCAAATTAATGGAATATCAGAGATTATAATGAAACTATTCTAACACATTTGAAATAAAATAAATGGCATTTTGAGTGGCACGACATTATATAACGAAAAATAAAACAAACAATTATGGTAAGATCCAAAGACGGTATAAACCAACACCAATATTAAACTTAAAAAAAAAAATGTTTTTAATGAAATCATTCATAACTCTTTATTTCAAGACAGTCTGTTATTCTAAAGAGATAAATGCATCATAAAGTTTATTTAAATTGATGAAATTATGTAATGAAGGACACCGTGTTGTCAGCGCTACCAGCTCTGGACGCATATATATAAAGTCATAAAACCCAGCAACGATAGCCTTGACTGATTTTGTTTTCATTTCATAAGAAAGTTGATTCATAAAGCTACTCTATGCATGCATTTTCTGTTCAATTTGCCCAATTTTATTTTTTGGCTTCTATGTCACATATTGGACCAGTTTTCAGGAGAGAGACCCATTTGGTCATTCTCTAGCTCCACACAATAGTGGAATCTCTCCTCCAGAGCCGCCTTAATATCCCCCTGAAGCAGGATCGCACAGGCGGAGTTCAGGTTTGTAGCATCCAAAGGACCAGCGTCGAAGGAATCAACAGCGGCAAGAGAAGCAGAGTCGGGAGAAGCAGCGTTGGTGCGCATCATGATGATGATAATAATATGAGTAATGAGTATAGTTTGTTTTAGCTCCTTTTATATATTCTTGTTTTAAAAGTCACTACATTATGAAGAAAACTTCTCTTCTCTCGTTGTTTAAAAAGTCACTGCAGTATGGAGAGAAAAGTAAAACAATTAAATGGCTTCAAAAAAGTCATACATGCTAGCACATTTTATGGTATAATGACTTGTCTTCAGACAGTTAGATTTGGATTTCTTTGTACACTATTGCACACTGAACCCCCATTATAATACTTAACACACACGCACGCGCACGCACACACGCTCCACACAACATTCTGTACTATTCCTACAAATGGCCATATCACTATTGCACACTGAAACCCCATTATAAACAGTATTATTATTAACACACTCCGCACGCACGCACGCACTACTACACAAAAACAAGGAATACTATTCCTACAAATGGCCATATCACCAATACCCTCCCTGACTTCTTATCCACATACTGCCACCAGTCTGGATCCCATGTGCAGCTGTTGCACTCTGAGCACAAGACGAAGCAGTCGCTATTGTCTTTTCTTTCACAATATCGTGTGAGCAGAGTGCAACAACCACACCTCTTAATACCACGGGCAGGATGCGAGCAGGAGGAGCATGCCACATGGAAACCTTTGTGTAACTCCTTCAACATTAGGCGTAGCTGCTTCCTACAATAACTTTTTGGACTGTAACTCGCCCTGTTTAATTCTTTAATTATGGTTGAGGTATGATTGCGCAATTTCCTCATTCGTTTGTGTAGTGTGTTGATCCTGGCAGTAATTGCTTTTTGAGAAGGAGTTAGTTTGCCGAAATGTTTCATTTCTTTGTATTTGGGCATTGTGCGGAATACGTCTACCATAGCAGTACCTTTCACGCTACTTAAATCAATATCGGTATTGGTAGCATGCTTCCTACAATGAACAATATCCTTACCACTAGCAAATTCCGCGAGTGCGCTACCGCGTTGTTCACACGACCTGTTCAAGCCGACCCGTTTCGCAAAATCTGTGGCTAGCTTGTCGTATTTGAGACATAAATTTACGCGTTTCTTGCATTCTTTAATTTGGCCTAGAATATGGGCTTCTTGGTCGTTTCGTGGTGTTATGCAATCGGATAAACACTCTTGTTTGAATTTTTGTCCGCGTCGCTTGGAGTTTTTGTATGCCGATGTGGTTGTTCTACGCATCTTGACTCTAGTATCTGTGGATGTGCTAGCGATGTCGGCGTCCTCCTCCTTGTTTCCGCTCGAATGGTCCTCGCTCTCCCCACTACTCGCTTCTTCTTCCAACATCGAATCACTCTCACTCATCCTGTCAGACTCTACTTCTTCGTGTTCTTTGGTTCCTCCACTACTACCCCCGTCATTAATGTTCACACACTCATTCGTCCACGCAACAGAGTGATTTATTCCACCACTCGCTTCTCCATCCCGCATCGAATTACTTTCACTCCCCCTATCATGTTCTTGGACCCCTCCACTACTCGCTTCTTCTTCCAACATCGAATCACTCTCACTCATCCTGTCAGACTCTACTTCTTCGTGTTCTTTGGTTCCTCCACTACTACCCCCGTCATTAATGTTGGACCATCTACAGGAATGCACAAGACAATCATTTATCAAGTGGACAGGAGAAAAAAAGAAAATACAAAGCTTGGCCCAGCCAGTCAGGTCCCGCTGATCGGTCCCCAACGTGATGCCGCACCAAGCAAGAGAATGACCCAGAATCAACACGTCGTCAACATGTTTTCCCCTGCGGAGGTTGGCCAGTCTTGTTAGTCCATCTGCCAGCATGTTCTTTTCTTCCTGCTTGATGTACTAGAAGAGAAATTTGCCGTCTTCAGTGTTTGTGGGGCAGGCACACGCCAGCAGCAGATCATCAGACTCCAACACTCCTCCATTGTTGTCTGCCTGATGGGTTGTGATTCTTCTGAAGGCTGTACCTCTCTGCCTGTCCCATGATCATCGTTGTACAGAGCGATCGGTAAATGTTGACACGTAGTCCTTGACAACTCAACTGCTAAACCCCCCACTCTATTGTCTGGTTCAGTGTCTGGCTGCTGAAGAGGTAGGAAAGATCTGGCACTTTCCACTGGGTCGTGTTGCGCTTCTGTGATGTCATGCATAGCTATTTCTTCGCACATCACATGACCTTTGTATTGTTCTGCGTCACTCATACTAGGCTGTGCTGTTACGTATTCTTCTTGTGTATTTGAAATTTCTAAATGTTCAAAAAACAATAACGGTGCATCAAACGCTTCATGGCGAGTCATTTTCTCCATACCTTGCTGCAGTTGTTTCTGTCGTTGTTTGGCCTCCTCTTGATCACCACGTATAGAGCCTGGCAGCTGTCTTCTGTACTGAACCTCAGTGTTTCTATTCAATTGTTTCTGTAGCATTGCCACACTGGTACTTGGAACCATTGGACAAGTGGGATTTCGCTTGGGTCACCAACTTGAAAAAACAAAACAAAAAAAACTACTGTGTTTTTGTGAGTTGTTATTTGACAGAGTGAAAGATAAATGATTGAAGTTGTGTTTCTTGCTATTTTCTTGTTCTGTCCTTTACAAATCCTCGAATAAAATGGTAATATACCGCAATTCGGCGGCCCGCGGCCCCCAGTCAGAAAATGGCCGACTCAGAAAAGCTTGCTAGATCGTTTGGGTTTTTTCGTATCGCCGTACGTCTCACAGAAGTGACGCAGCAGCTTCAAACTTTTCAACCAATCAGAGAAAGGCTTGCTATTCAAGCCGTGCCTGACCGGATGTTGAGTATTGCTTGCAAAACAAAATATCGAGGTGAGAAGTTGGTCAATGTTCATCAATAAAGTTTGCCCCCAAAACCCATTTTAAGGCAAATCGGTCACATATGAACATATTCTTTGTTCATTTATCTTTCAGAATAACTTTATTTCATAAAAATTGGTTGTGATTTGAAGCCGTAAGACGATTTGAAACACGCAAAGTGTCTCGATCGAGTCGAATGCCGCTATCGCGGCACGTGTTTGGCCCAGCCTCGAGCACGGCAAATTATCACGCACTGCTTTTCAGCAACGCTCTTGATTAATAAAATTTACATTGCCTCAAAGTGATTTATTATTGTTTCTATAACAGTTTATGTCGAATTACGATCATAAGACTTCAATTTATTCAAAATCATCCCAATGAGTAAGATTATTTTTTTAACCTGTTGCACCATAAGAGGAACGTTCCACTTCGAGAGGAGTCATGAGATCGCTAGATGGAACATTCTAAAACGAGACAAAGGGGGTTTAGGTTGAGAAGGGAATAATAATATAGTTTGTTTACTGTGAACATTATTGGAATAATAATCAATGGAAAGTGCGGTCATTTGATCTATTTAGACTATTTTAGTACAAATTTTCTTGAGATTGAATGTGTGTGCTGTTTTCTTTGTCTATTTGAACGTTTTTGGTTCTGTGAGGGGGGGCACTGTGTGTGTGCGTGTGTGTGTGTGTGTGTGTGTCACTGTGTGTGGGGGGGGGGGGGGGACACTGTGTGTGTGTCACTGTGTGTATGTGTGTGGGTGGGACACTGTGTGTCACGACACTCACGTGTGGGGGGGGGGGGAAGGGACACTGTGAGTGTGTGTTTCTTTTTCCGAGAAAAAAAAGCCTCCTTTCAGTCATTGGAGGCTTTTGATAGGAGCCTTCATAGGCACCTTCTAAACCACCTTCACCCCCTCCCCCTCCCCCCCATTTTTTTGTTTGTTTTCTTCCCTGGCTAAAGGACTCCAGGGATCATCCCAACAGCTGAAGCACCTGAACCTTATCATGGTACAAATGTATTAGCTATGGATGAGAACATTACATATGTGACTAGGCAGCCACACCCTCTCTTCGGGGGGGCTTTTTTTTAATCCCCCCTCTTCTACATCCCTATTTTCTCCCCGCCCCTCCCTCTTTTGTTCACCCCCCAATTCCTATCCTGCACCCCTCCTCATTTTGAATTTGTTTTTAGTTATATTTTAGAATTTGAGACATCACAATGCATAATTTCAGAATAAGGAACTTTTTATATTTGGTTAAGTATCAGTATTAAGACACGAAATAACGATAACGATTGAACCACACTGTCAGTGTATTTTTGTTGAAATATAAAGAAAGTATACAAAAAGATCCTATTCAGGATAACAGGTAAAAAACACACCAACATATCAGTTAAATTATTAAAATTTTGTGTTTCTTTTCGGTAATAAGACAGAAATAACTTGACGGATCGTGTCGAGCATAGAAATAACTTGACGGATCGTGTCGAGCATATCTTAAACGGCTTCCCCGCAACAAAATCCATAAGATTGCCAGTTTTCATCTTGGTGTGTTGATTATGCATTGTTTGAATTTGATATCTGGTTAAATATCAGTATTAAGACACAAAATCATGATTTAACCACCCTGTTAGCGCATAAGTTGTTGAAATATGAACAAATCATACAAACAGATCCTATTCAGGATAGCAGGTCTATAAATATGAACCATATCAGTTAAATTATTAAAATGTTGCGTTTCTTTTCGGTAATAAGAGAAATTATTTGACGGATTGTGTTGAGCATATCGTAAACGGCTTCGCCACAACAAAACCCATAAGACTGCCAATTTTCATTGAGGTGTGTTGATTATATGATTTTTAATGCAATTGCATAAACAAACTATGGTGATTTCACTGGTCCATGCTGTCTGCTCTATGTTATGCTTGTGTTGTCTGGTAAATCGTCCAACAAAAGATTCCTTTTTGACCGCCTTTAAACATGAATATCTCCTAAACTATTCATCCAATTTGAAAATTTTAAATTGCTAACTGCTCAGAATTGCAAGCTCTTTAATATCAATGTCTTTATTTGCCTCCTCTCATGAATCATAATTTTCTTGTGGCAATGCTAGTTTCTGTCGTTGTTTGGCCTCCTCTTGATCACCACGTATAGAGCCTGGCAGCTGTCTTCTGTACTGAACCTCAGTGTTTCTATTCAGTTGTTTCTGTCGTTGTTTGGCCTCCTCTTGATCACCATGTACAGAGCCTGGCAGCTGTCTTCTGTACTGAACCTCAGTGTTTCTATTCAGTTGTTTCTGTCGTTGTTTGGCCTCCTCTTGATCACCACGTATAGAGCCTGGCATCTGTCTTCTGTACTGAACCTCAGTGTTTTTATTCAGTTGAATGGACTCCTATTTGTTGTTGTTTGGACAGTGTGGTTTGAAGCAAGGAATGACCACAATGGTGGAACCTTCTCCAGCTATCATTCCAACAACAAATCATGTTTTCTGACAGCAGCAGGAGGGCCAGACTCGTGTCTACAGTCCTCTGCATTCCAAGAGCTTCCATGGTGAAGATAGCATTTATGTTTTTACTGCAGCTCTTCAATGTGCTACCCGTCATTCTCGTCACGTCTCGTTGAGAGCACAGAGGGAGACACGTGACAGACAGACAGAAACGGAGCAAGAGGGACAAAAAGAAACCCCTAACCACCAGAACGCATGCTAAAAATAATACAGTTAAAAGGTTACAAACCAAAAGCATCTTTCCTAAAAACACCCTCCCCTCTCTCCCTCCCCCAGACAGACAGAAACAGAGCAAGAGGGACAAAAAGAAACCCCTAACCACTAGAACACGTACTAAAAATAATGTAGTTAAAAGGTTACAAACCAAAAGCATCTTTCCTAAAAATAACCAACCTGCCCCCCCCCCCCCCCCCTCTCCCTTCAGAAAAGCTTACCTTCAGGGTCCCTCAAGCTCAGGGCGGCACACTCCGTCAACCCCTGCTGGGCCAGGGTGATACCCCCCCCCCCCCTCTCCCTTCAGAACAGCTTACCTTCAGGGTCCCTCAAGCTCAGGGCGGCACACTCCGTCAACCCCTGCTGGGCCAGGGTGAGATACCCCCCCCCCCCCTCTCCCTTCAGAAAAGCTTACCTTCAGGGTCCCTCAAGCTCAGGGCGGCACACTCCGTCAACCCCTGCTGGGGCAGGGTGAGATACCCCCCCCTCCCCTCACCCTTCAGAACAGCTTACCTTCAGGGTTCCTCAAGCTCAGGGCGGCACACATGGCATATGTTATACTTCTCCACCTGTTCACCAACAAAGTGTTTGTAGCATGCGAACGACAGCAAGTTTGGCTTGGACCCATTCCTTTGGCATATTAGATATGCCATGATGGCCCCGTGCTTCTTGTACAGCCCCTGCTCTAGACCTGGACACATGAAAACCTTTATTTTATTTAATGTATGCAACATTTTCTGCCAAAAAATCATCAATATGTCAATCTCCGAGACATAATCAAGTTTTGTTTGGTGCTGTAACATTTAGAAATAATGGACTGTTGGGTAGTTTTCTGGCACACATTTGACAATTTGATTTGAACATTTTTTATATTATTATTCATAAGACAATTTTCTTGCATAATCCAAATTATTGACCTTTAAAATAATGATTTCAACTATAAATAGTTAAAGAATTATTAAAAAAAATGGAATTGTGCAATGTTCACAGTATTGTGCATGAAATGACAATCCAACAAAAATGTCCATTGAAAGATGTCAAGTTTGCAACTGAAGCTTCGTGACTTCATCATAATGTTGTGCAGTGGAATTGGAATTTACATGCCACTGCCATGTCCGTTTGAACGAACGCACCTTAGTTCTGTCTTTGTAGGGTTTCTTAATCCCCACATGATCCACAGACAAATTCCCTGAGACATACTGTGCATTTTGACCAGAACCAGAACTACTACTTGTGTACTAGCCATAGTAAAAAATGAAGTACTATACCTGGTACACTCAGCAATTCAGCAAATAATATGTAGCATATATGGCAATCCACCAAGCTTTGATAGTACACACGTTACAGTAGCCCAATGGTATTCTTTTGCTACTATGCACACAGTTATCACTATGCGCATGTGCACATTCACACAAATATGTATTCCAAAGTGTACAGCAAAGTTCACAAACGCATCTAATGCAGCGGCACATCAAGCAGCTATGATGAAAGCAAAGCAAGAAGTGGTGCTAGAATTACTGAGCCGGTGGGTAGTAAGCAGCAACGCGAGCAGTTGATTGGAGCATGTGACACACACCACGTGATCGTACTGCCAGCGTGGCGAGACACAGAGTAGACGCTTGCGTTGCACATTCCTGTAGCCTACTGGTACCGGGTGCAAGTAGTAGCATGCAAAGTGTGTCATCTATTAATAGCCCTACACGGCCGTTCAATGTGGATCGTTTAGTTCCCACATATGCGCTATCGTGAAACCCACTCACCTCCTCCTCTTTTGCATCTCCTTCCTTCCCCATCCATCCCTCCCTCCCATTCCTTGACCGTAGCAAGACTTCACGCGGCAGCGAAGGTAGTAGCACGCAGGCAGGATTTCACAAGTGGGCTGCTACAGCCAAAGTTCTATTTGGTCGCTGGCAGCTTGCTTACTACACACGCGCGCAGCAGTGCAGCAAGGCTTGGTGGCTTGAAGAGTATAGCCTAGTAAAGAGTGTTCCTCTTTGCTTTGTGCTGTGGAGAAACTACACACTGACACTAGTTGTCTTTCAATTTAAATTGCTCAGCTACCGTTCGACTGAGCACCTAACTAACTACACACTTTAAACACAAGATGACTCTAGAACTTATATGTAAAAGCACACTTATCAACACTGGCTACTTTAGACAGAACACGCCGAGGAAAATGCCACATAAATCTGTGGTACTGAGGGAAAAACCTAGGCCTTTAAAATAGCGCGCACTGCTGTTATATTCCAACCCTGACTGCTATAATGTACCCAAAGCGTGGTTTATTAATTAACACTAATTACACCACAACTAGCTTTTGGTTCGAATCACTGTTCACACAATGCTGTTCACCACACACCTATGTATGCTCACACCAAAATGTTTGGCAAATCGAAAGTCTGTTTAGAAGCAGTGGACGAAAACATACGGAGCACAAATTCCACTCTGTTTTCCCACTTGTTTCTGGCGCTTCCAAGAGGTTGAGTCATTCGCATTTCCCGCCTCTGGAAGCCTAGCCGGCAGCAACTAAAGAGTCTGCAAATGCCAGTTTTGTAAAGCCGTGCCTAGCCCCTAGCAACCATGTCGAGGACTTGAAACCTATCATATTAGTTATACTAGTATAACTAATATGACCCGGTGCACGTGACAGGTTGACATCGCAGGGTCAAAGGTCGGGGTCAAAGGTAAAAAAGTTGAAAGGTCAAGGTCACGCTGCCGGGAGACGACAGTTTGTGAATGTGCAATACATGATGACAGTACAGGTGTGCCGCGGGAGATAAATCTCCCTGAATCGGCACATCAGTACTTATCATCATGATCGCACTATTCACAAATCTGTGTCTCCCTCTGGTGGACCGCCTGGCCAGGGACGCCGTGAAAGGCCGTCCAGACATACGTAGCATTCCATTTTCCGACATGAAATCAAAGGTCGCAACTCACGTTTTCAGTTTGTGGCAGGAGGAGTGGAACCTGCTGGAGGATAATAAACTCCACTCTGTACGTCCAAACTTGAAGGAACGTCTTCCTCCAGCTGCTGGCGGCCGGAAGGAAGAAACTGTCTTGGGTCGGTTACCGGGACACTCACACTTTACACATGCGTTTCTGTTGAAGGGAGAAGACCCTCCCTACTGTGTGCAATGCGATGCTTGTGTCTCTATCGAACACATTCTCCTTGATTGTTGGGACCTCTATGACACCAGAAGGAAATACTACACGGCAGAATCAATGAAGGTGTTCCGTGATGTGCCGCCAGACAGGATTTTTAGTTTCTTAAACCGTGGCAAAGCATCGCCTTGCTTTAATAGAACAGTGCCTGCAGTGTTGATCCAGTTTTAGGAACATTTCAGATAGGTCAAGTAGAAGTGTAACATTAGAAACATGGTCAGGGGGTAGTTCTGTGATAAAAAAAATGTTTGACTCATAATATTCCTGCCAAGTAGTTTTAGCTGTGTCACATCCATTTAAAAAAAAAGTTTTCATGCAAAATTAGCGATGATCAACCGCAGGCTCTTTTCTAGGATCCTTCTGTTGTTTTTCACGCTCACTTTTTGTATTTACGTGGTATTGGAAATGGCCTGCTTTGGGAGAGCAGTGTATGGTGACAGCCCAGACATGGCTTTAGTCGTCGATGGGGCTATAAACAATACAACTTAGCGGGAGAGCAGTACTGACCTGTGTCATTCGGATGGTGATGGCAGTGCTCAGGTGTTGGTGCAGTTGTGCAATGACAGGGGCAGTAAACTCTTTATCCTTTGCCTTTTATTTATGTGCTTTGTTTTTTACTTTGACTGCCCTGAGATGGTCGTAGAGGTCGGCAGGGTTGTGAACAACATGATTTTACTTCTGTTTCAGGAAGGCAAGTTCTGTATTCATAGGCTGTCGCATTTCCTATGGTACTGAGCTAATGCAGTTGTTTTGTAAGGAACTGGGTGGCCTGAATTATTCTAACTCAGAAACGTTATTAGCTTTTTTTCTTGCGTTTGCAGCCAACGTTTTCCAAGGTCTTCTCCGGTGCGATTGCGACTGCTGTATTGTCCGCCGGAAGCTTCTCTCCCTAGCTTGATATCTTGGTCAATGTAGTGCTGGTGGAGAACTTTGAAGTGTTTTTCTGCATAGCTGTGAAAACCCAGGAGAACATGGGCCATGCAGTAGAAGCTGTGCAATGTCGAGATTTCAGCATCACTGTCTGTTTCAGTAAGTATCTCATCCCTCCATTCTTTCAGCAGCATGTTTGCCTTCTTTTCGTTTGCGGTCCGATCGCTCATTGTACTGGTCAACGCCTTCACAGCTAAAGGTCTTGACCATCTGGAGCTCCTCAAGGTCTGCTTTAACGGATGCTGCTATTCTCTCCCCAGTTTCCCTTGCTACAGGCTTGAACCCCAATGGGAGCTCTTCTCCACTGGACAGTATGAGTGTAGACGTGAGGATCTTTTTCTTTTGTCTTGAGGTCCCATCTTTGCTAACTCCCCAAGATTCTGCCTCTTCCAGCTTCTCCCCAAACGCCTTTGACATGAGAAAACGCGCCTCGTCCACTATCTTCACCACAGTCTGACGACTGGGAAGGTCTTTGACTTTTAATCCTGCAGCCGTCAAGACCTCTGAAATTACTTTCCCTACATTTTGCGTAGACACTTCTAACGACACCAGAGTTGCCACGCATTCTCTCATAGCATCTGAGAACACCCAGTCTTCCTTGGCAGTCAAATCCACAGGACACTCTGGATCGGTCGTCATGCGTTCAGCTTCTGCACTTAGTAGCTGGTTTTCCCTGTCCATATTTTTCATCTTTTTTTGCAAATGCTTAAAATGTCCTTTGGCTACTTTCTCTTTCTGAGTGGCTTTTCTGGCTTTTTTCCTAAAATGGGATGTGAGTTGTTGTTGTTGGCGCAATTTGGACTGTAGACGTTTAATTGTTGACTCTGTTTTGGATTTGTAACTGTCAAGTCTCTCAAGAAGGTTGGTTAGATTCGACTGTGCTGTGTGACCTTGATGGCTCTCTTGAGTTAGCTGTGTGTTGCCAGAGTTATTTTCTCCTGAATCAACTTGGAAATCTTTTTTTAAAATCGTTTTTGTCTTTTGCTTACATTTTTTTGGCTGAAATGCCCTGCTTTTACAATCTTCTTATCAAATTCATCTGCAAGTGATTTTATTGTTGCTTTTTTCTCTTCAAACTGCCTTTCTAAATGGGTGATTGACGTTTTTGATTTCTTTATTTTCTGGAGATCATGGTGGGAATCTATATTTTTTCTTTTGACCAGAGTTTTGAAAGGCGACACTCGAGGACATGTGCTTGATAGTGGTTGTGAGCTGCTGCATGATGGCACTGGGCGGCTGGGCTGGGCAGATGTTTGAGGGTCCACAGAAGATGGGGCAGAGAGTGGCTCGGCATCTGTAGAATGAGGAGACAGAGTTGTTGCTGGCACAGTTGAGGTGGAAGGATTAGAACTAGAAGGTGAGGGGAGAGCAGATGTGTCCTGAGCAGATAGGGGCTGTAGAGTGTCAGGCTCACTTGCTGATGGTTCAATGAGTTTGGGGTGGGGGATTGGAAAAGCCCTAGCAAGAAAGCTTCCAGCTTAGCTCCTCAATTTCTTCCGAGCATTTTCCTGTCGCTGAATGGCAGTTCAATGAATGTTCGATTGCTTTTGCACAAAGACTTGATGATGGACGATAGAGCATCTAGACTCAAGCCTTTTGACTAGTTTTGTTGTTGCAAACTTGACTAATTCGGATACGGCGCCATTTGTCAGTTGACCACTTATATTCAGGCTATCAGCTGTAGATGGTGAGATGTACTCAGTTGCAATCCCTGCTGCTTGGCAATAAGATCCTGGGAACTGAAATTAACATAAAAGTGCCTGTCTTTATAAAGCATGCATTAACATATAAAGGTAACCATTTCAAACACAACTCACACTCTATTCATGTTGAAAATGTTTACCCCTGCAAACATTGATGCAGCAGGTTCCATCAGGTTGGTGCTCCACAGCACAAAGGAGATGGGCCCTATTGATGCAGTGGGGCAACCCGTAAATCACCCACACCACCTTGTCCGAGCTGACAGAGAAGATCTCTGGGTCATGGCTCGGAAGGGCCGGGTCGTAGGGGGCTTTCTCCCCACAGATGGAGCAGGTCCAACGCAGGGCCTCTGTCACCTCATCTGTACTGTCTGAAGACATGTCATCAGACCCCTCCACTCCCATGTTTTTGTTATCAGGAACTCTATTCTGTAATTAGGTACACACGAAAAAAAGGTTTGTTTCCGTTTTCCTGACTGACCCTTGTTTTTGACCTTAAACTTTTTTTTGACCAATGGGGGAAAATTGCTTAAAATTATATATAAAAATCAATAAAACAAAAACAGTGCTCCCTTTCACGCAAGCATGTGCATTACGGCCGTCGATGATGTACAGGGTACCAAATTTGACGCAAAAGTTCACCACCCAGTGCATCATTTTGATGATAATAAAAAATATAAAAAAAGCCGACCTACCGACCCTATTTTCAAAACTGATGAAACAGGAAACAGACCTTTTGATAATCACTCCCCAAATTTTTTTCTAAACACACACATGGCACAACACGCACGCACACACACACTCACACTCACACTCACACTCACACTCACACTCACTCTCTCTCTCTAGTATTTTAAAAAAGATGTTAGTCAAGCAAAAAAAAGTATCTTAGACTAAATACTGACCACGATTTTTAAAAAATATTATCATCAATAGTCCATGAAAATTAAATGTTACTCCAGAGAAAAGAAAATCTTGAAACAATCCTCTTTCTAATCCAACGCCCCTCAAGCTTCCATTTGAACGATTCCATGTACGGAAAACATGGCGGCTCTCAAAGTGGAGCGTTCCTCTATGGAGGTTAATCCACATTACATTCAAACCAAGAAGTTTGAATAAACTACGGTTTTCTGTTCGTGAATCGATCTCATATTTTTATGATAGAAGCAAAGAAAACACTTTAGAACAAAGAAAATGTTCTTAACCAAGACAGTTGCATCCATTAGCCATGTGAAATTACTTGCCGAACCGAAGTCGTAGCAAGCATGTGTCGAAATGGCGGCTGTAGTACGGCCGCTCACTTCGTCAACACACCATGTGTGTTTCAAATCACTAACGATTTCAAATCTCAACCGATTTTGATGAAATAAAGTTATTTTAAAAGAAAAATGAACGACGAATCTGATCGTGTGTGGCCAGTTTGCCAAAAAATGGGTTTGGGGGGCTAACTTTTGCGTCAAACATTGACCAACTTTTTACCTCCATAGCGTGTCTTCCAGGAAGTGTTTCACAGTCGGTCAGGCACGGGCTTAAAACCAAGCCTTTCTCTGATTGGTTGTAAAATATGAAGCTGGTTCATTGTGATATTTAGGCGTTCGGCGATTCGAAAGTAACCAACCGACTTCGCGACTTTCGTAGACCGGCGCCATCTTCCACATGGGTGTTGCGAGGCACCAAATTGTGGTAAATTACCTTTTTATTCGGAAATATGCTAAGAATAGCAAAGAAAAAGAAGCAGAAACAAAACTTTAATCATTCATCTTTCACTCTGTCAGGTAATAACTAAAAAAAAAAACAATAATTTTTTTTGGTGTTTTTTGAAGTTGGTGACCCTTACTTGTCCAATGGTTTTATATAGCAGTGTGGCAATGCTAGTAATTATTGTCCGATCTTCATAATTTAAACTGTATTTATCATATTCTTCAAAGATCTTTCAAACGAGATGCAGGAATCTACAATTTATTCCAAAAACCATTTATAATTCCCCCAAAACACAGCACAAACCTCTTATTCAATCTTATTCAAGAGCATGCTCTGTGTGAGGCAAGGGGGCTTTTTCTATAGTTTCTAATGCTTTCTCCATTCCTTTAATCACAAAAGGGCTGTGCACGAATGACAACATGTGGTCGCTCACTTTTCTTCGTCAACATCTTTTCATATGTTGTGATCAGTTTGTCAGCACATTTTCTTAGTTTTGGCGCTGTTCCAGAAGGTAAATCTGCTTGCACTTCGTGATTTTGCAGAACCACTTCAAGAATTTGTCATTTGGCAAAGGATGTTTCTTCTGAAATCGCCCAAGTTCTATTATGAGACCATTCGTTGGCAAGGGAACAGTAATGTCAAAGGTGCAGTTTAAAAGAGAAGTCCTTGTAAAGCCTTGTTGAGTGAGGTGAGGTCCAAGCCCATCAATGTCAACTTTGGTGTCCAAGAATGAGTCAAAGCTGGTACTGTTTTCATCATGGTTGACACTAATGCCAGAACCAGATGACACTTTTCCAAAATCTCGTACCGTTTTTTCAACAAGGGTTCTCATTCTCTTTCTTTTTTCTGGAATGTCGTCAAAATTTTTCAGCATAGTCCCATTTCTTGTGTTCTTCCGTGGCCGCCTCCCTCAAATAGAACATTTGAAGCAGTATAGTCTATTGTCGAAAGGAATTCCAGCTGTACCTTTTCTCCTGCCACGGCCCTTCGCTAGATATGATGCCTCCAGGTCCTCATAGTGAGGTGATGCCACTGTTGAAATTTTTTTGTAATTGGCAATAATTTTATATCCTATTAAGGTAACACACTGCTGCGTCCGGAGGAGAATTTTTGTTTCTCAGGAACTAATAAAAGATATCTACATGAAATTTTGCATACTGATACAATGCATTACTCTGTCCATTTTAAGCCAACTTTGAAGACTATGTGATGGCATTATGAAAGTATGGAGTCCAACTAAAAAAAAATTATATGATGTTTTATCCCCTCAACAGCACTGGATTGAAGCACTGCATAGTGATGCTGATCATTTGTCCACTTTCCTTAGACATCAAAGAGTGCAACTAACACAAAATTCAGCATCTCTGAGTTCTTAACCCGCATTCTTTGTTTCATCAAACAATAGTGAAAATTCACTTGATCTTACTTGAGACAAAGAATGCAAGTTAGCTACTCAGAGATGATAAATTTTATGTTAGTTGCACTCTTTGATGTCTAAGGAAAGTGGATTTGTCAATGTCCTTCTGTATGTTGTCTACTCTACCTTTCTCCACAGGCTGTATGGTAGACACTAGGCAGTGTACTTTGAAGTACAGGTAGTTGAGTTCCTTGAATTTGGTCTGGATGTCGGTGGCAACCATATGTATCTCATGGTCATCTGTGAGCTGGAAGGTGGTCTTTTCAGCAGTGTCACAGACGTCCAAGAAGACCTCCGGTTTCAAATATTTATTACAATGGTTCCGTATAAAGGCACCACTGTGAAATTCAGAACTTTTTTGATGCTAGAAATGACAGGCCCCTCATGCGCTTCAAAGGGCTTTAGTTTCTGGGTGACGGCAGTGTCTTTCTTCTTCAAACGTTGCCTAATCTGCCTTACTTTGCTTCGAAAGCCCTCTGAAGTTCCTGTCAGAGTTAGGTTTTCTTCCTTTGCCAGTGCCAATGCTATTCTCTTATCCAGGTCGTAACATGCCTTTTCAAGAAGTTCATGGTGCCTTTTGTCGATCCGTAACATGATGTGAAGATATGGTGGAGCCACATGGTCTAGTTCGATGTCCCACACATGTGGCAAGACAACGTTCATGGTGCCTTTTGGCGATCCCTAACATGATGTGAAGATATGGTGGAGCCACATGGTCTAGTTCGATGTCCGACACATGTGGCAAGACAATGTTCATGTGCCTTTTGACGATCCCTAACATGATGTGAAGATATGGTGGAGCCACATGGTCTACTTCGATGTCCCACACGTGGCAAGACAACGTTCATGTGCCTTTTGACGATCCCTAACATGATGTGAAGATATGGTGGAGCCACATGGTCTACTTCGATGTCCCACACATGGCAAGACAACGTTCATGTGCCTTTTGACGATCCCTAACATGATGTGAAGATATGGTGGAGCCACATGGTCTAGTTCGATGTCCGACACACGTGGCAAGACAACGTTCATGTGCCTTTTGACGATCCCTAACATGATGTGAAGATATGGTGGAGCCACATGGTCTAGTTCGATGTCCCACACATGTGGCAAGACAACGTTCATGTGCCTTTTGACGATCCCTAACATGATGTGAAGATATGGTGGAGCCACATGGTCTAGTTCGATGTCCCACACATGTGGCAAGACAACGTTCATGTGCCTTTTGACGATCCCTAACATGATGTGAAGATATGGTGGAGTCACATGGTCTAGTTCGATGTCCCACACATGTGGCAAGACAACGTTCATGTGCCTTTTGGCGATCCCTAACATGATGTGAAGATATGGTGGAGTCACATGGTCTAGTTCGATGTCCCACATGTGGCAAGACAACATTCATGTGCCTTTTGACGATCCCTAACATGATGTGAAGATATGGTGGAGCCACATGGTCTACTTCGATGTCCCACACATGGCAAGACAACGTTCATGTGCCTTTTGACGATCCCTAACATGATGTGAAGATATGGTGGAGCCACATGGTCTAGTTCGATTTCCCACACATGTGGCCTTCGTTTCTTTCGCCATTGCCAAAATCCTCCAACCCCTTTACAGTCTTTTTTTCCTGGTTGTAGGTGATGCACTCTTCAATGGTCATCTCGTCAACTACCACGGAGCAGAGTTCGGAATTGGTATTCAGAGTATGCACTTTGATGTACAGTGAACGGAAATGTTATCACAAAATCCCGGATTGGGTTCTTTCGCCATTGCCAAAATCCTCCACACCCTTTGCACAGTCTTTTTCCTGGTTGTAGGTGGCGCAGTCGTTAATGGTCATCTCGTCAACCACCACAGAGCAGAATTCGGAATTGGTATTCAGGGCATGCACTTTAACGGACAGTGCACAGAAAATGTTATCGCAATATCCCGGATTGATGTAGACTTTCCACATTGTTTGTCTCACCAGGCACCGACGGCAAAAGTCAATCGGTATTCAGGGAATGCACTTTAACGGACAGTGCACAGAAAATGTTATCGCAATATCCCGGATTGATGTTGACTTTCCACATTGTTTGTCTCACCAGGCACCGACGGCAAAAGTCAATCGGTATTCAGGGAATGCACTTTAACGGACAGTGCACAGAAAATGTTATCGCAATATCCCGGATTGATGTTGACTTTCCACATTGTTTGTCTCACCAGGCACCGACGGCAAAAGTCAATCGGTATTCAGGGAATGCACTTTAACGGACAGTGCACAGAAAATGTTATCGCAATATCCCGGATTGATGTTGACTTTCCACATTGTTTGTCTCACCAGGCACCGACGGCAAAAGTCAATCGGTATTCAGGGAATGCACTTTGACAGACAGTGCAAGAAAAATTGTATCGCAAAAACCCAGATTGATGTTGACTTTCTGCATTGTTTGTCTCAACAGGCACTGACGGCAAAAGAAAAATGGATTTTAAAATCCTGTAAGCCTTGGGGCTCGCACATGCGCCCTTTCTTTTTCCTTTTAATTCCCTGTAACTGGGAGGACACAAATTTTTCGAAAAGTTGCAGGACCATATCGGTATATGAAATTTGAAATATATGATTGTGTCAAAGTTTAGGCAAAATATGGCATGAAAAAACGCAAAATCAGCTACATTTCAATCTTGTATATATCTCAAAAACGGCTGAATGGAATTTGTTCATATTTTCAGAATTTACTAAAATAAAAAAAAGATTTCCAACACTTCCGGCATAAAACCAATCTGGAAGTGCTCCAGCTAGCCTGCAGCTTTCATTTGGCTCACGGAATAGCCAAAACCGGTAGTGGCTGCCTCCCTCCTGCCGTCTTTGGTCCTCCCTCTCTTACTTCAGCCCACCCCTGTCACAGCACCGCGTCAGGTTCTCCCCCAAATGTTTATTCAGCTCGGTGACAGTGACATTCGGATATGTCTTCCGGGCAGCCTCTGTGAACATAACAAAGCAAAAAAGGCTGTGTGTGACAGAGAAAAACAGAGAGTGTGTGCGTGTGTGTATGCATGTTAAATGGCTGGCAGAAGTGAATACCGTCGATGACACTGAAAAAGACGACATAAATAGCACAGTACACACCACTATGACGCAAGAGACAAACAATATAATATATGCAGCACAACACGAAACAGTCCAACACAGAAACATGAATATTGAGCTTGGTAGTTTTGTTTGTTTGATTTTTTTTTTAAACATGACATGATCAGATTTTAACACCATGACAGCACTGGATTTGTGATGTTTTTAGCTTACATGATGAGAATCTTAATGCAGTGACAGCCCTGATATGGTTTTAGTAGCTGGCAGGGCTATAAACAACATGACATGACATGAGTTGATAAACAACATGACATGACATGAGTTGACGTCTATTTTGTCAGACGATTGTCTCGATCGCTCCTGGCCTCAGAAGCAGTTCTGCGGAACTGAATGTGTAAAACCTAGTTGGAATGCCAATCCGATGGATCATGGCAATCAAATCATTACTCTAATTCAATACAGAAGGCTCCTTCGGAAAGCATCCGTATGTCTAAAAACTGGGATCATATTTCATCACTCGTGGCAATTTTGTGTTCACTGTCAGCATCCCAACAGTGAATGTTTTCCCTTGTTTAGTTTGTTGTGCCTTTGTGAAACTGCAAGTTCTGCTTTTCACTTTTGGGCTCGTTGAACAGTTCGGGGAAAAAGATTAATGACAGCCCTGATATGACCGCGGGTTTGGAAGAACCCCTGGGCGGGAGGTTGCGCTGACAGAAAGCCTGATGACCCACGGAGCGCTTCGCCGTGTACTGGGAGGACTTTTGAGTCCTGAGTCCGAGGAAAAATGGAACGTCTTCTGCGCTCCCGGGAACAAGCCCCTGGTTTGAAGTGAGCCGAGCGAGCGGTCGAACTCTGACTGGCCTGCTTGACGAGAAGGGCCATCATGGCCTTGTGACTATCTTCCGCCTTGCGTTCCGAAGACGACTTCAGAACCGTCTTGACTACCTCTTCGCCGAAGAGGCCCGAAAAGGGAAGCGGAAGGGATCGGAGCTGCTCCTTTTCCCGAGCCGAAAGAGTCTTGGCCTTAGCGAGAAAGTTATCCCGAGTTAGTGCAGAGGTCTGCACCTTGAGAGAGGCCAGCACGTCCGAAAGACCCTGGAGCTTTCCCCGAGAGCGGCTAACGCGACTCCGACAGCCAGCTCATCCACCTTCTCAAACAGGCGGAAGTCCACCGGGGACTTAGAAGGAGCTGAGCTCCCGAGAGAATCCGACGCAGTTTGCGCGAGGGAGCTGGCGACTCCACAGCCCTTTAGCGCGTTGGAGAGGGCGACTTCAATGTTTTTGGATGCCGAACCCTTGATCGAAAGAGAGCGACACGAGTTCTCACATTTGAGAACTAAATAAATCTAGATCGATTCATTGAGTTGGGAAATAAGTCAACAGAACTCACAAAACATCACTGATAAATGAAGCAAGATAAGCCTAAACCAAACGATCCAAACAAAACGACCAAAATCATGCAGCAACTTACCGTCAGTTTAACCCACCTCCTTCCTTCCTTTCTCTCTCGCTTCACTAAATTACTTGAATCATCATAAAAACTAAAAACATAAATTCCCCCCACAAATAAATAAAAACAAGAGAACACCCCAAGATCGTAACTCGCTTGGAGCGGAAACCGTTTTTTTTTTTATCCCCCCCATCCCCCCCCCCCCCCCCTTTTATGGCAGCCGCTGATTGGCCCAAAACAGCTAAATCTCAAAATGAGGCTATGACGTTTTCGCGCTGCAAGTCTAACTGTCGCCTGCTAATGTTATCACAGACAATTTTCATTAAATCTTCCAAAATGTCTAAAATTCAAAGAAATGATCAATCAAACTCGAGTTAGAATTACAAACCTCTAATTATAACATCTGCCTAGCAATTTTAGTCCTCAAACAACTTTTAATCGAGATTGACGATGTTCCCAAAATACGACCGGTCAATTTGCAACAGAGCCAAATAGACAACTCGATTCCCTAATTTATTTTCCGTACGAATTTTGTCGGCGAAGCCATTTTAGTACTTCCGCTATACTAACTACCCCTCCCTCCCACCCCACCCACCCCCGAACCTACTCTTAGCACACTACATACTCGGAACTTACTCTTTCTCGTTGTCGTGGCCCATTTACGTCCTCCTTCTCTGCTCTCTCTCAAGTCTCGTCTTCTCTCGCCCGTCTCCTCCAATCTCGCCCTTCACTCTCGTGCCCCCTACCCTATCTTATCAGTCACCCCCCCCTTGACCCTTACCACAGTAGCATTTTAACATGGTGACAACCCTGACATGGCCTTAGTTGTCGACAGGGCTATAATATTAATCTTAAGCTTCTTCATTATTCACGATCCTCACTAAAGTAACAAAGTGAGCGTGACCTCCAAATTTGATCTATGTTTTCTTCAGCTTCAGCATTTAAAATTAAATACTTTATTGATGGAGATGGAGGGACAATGTGCCTTTTTTTTTTTTTTTTTTTTTTTTTTTTTTTTTTTTTTTTTGTAGGAGGTCAGAGTTGGATTTTTCCCTATGCGACCGCCTCATGAAAGGCAACGCGAGGCGAAGCCTCCCAATCCTGGGTAGTCCATAGGGTATCGTAGGGAATGAACACTTCAGCCTATAGGCTAATGTACATTTTTTTTTTCATGCATTATTTGCTGACCTACTCTCTCTCTCTCTCTCTCTCTCTCTCTCTCTCTCTCTCTCTCTCTCTCTCTCTCTTCTCTCTCTCTCTCTCTCTCTCTCTCCACGGAGTGGGTCCGCAGTTTGGCATTCTTCTTTTTTCTTGCTTCTGTTTGGGTGAATTTCTTGCTGCTTTCTGGCAGTGCTGGACTCTGCTTTTTGTCTCTGTAGGCTAGCCTACGTTCCCGCGGCACAATTTGGCCGGCTGCGATCAGAGGGTGTGCTGAGATGTTTTCTGTTGTCTTGCTACACTGCATTAGGCCTAGGCGGTCGTCTGCTCGCGTTGGTTTTCCATTTGGGTTGGGCTCCCTCTCGCTCTCTTGCTCTCTCGAGTGCGGGCTTCGTAGGGGTTGGCTGAACGGGTGTTATCTGACTTTGTCAGTAGGCGAGGCCTACTCTTCCCACACTCACACTTCACACCATGCACTAATGTGTTCAGACCCATCAAAGTTTTCATCATCCCTCCTTGATCTTCTCTTTTTTTCAGTGTGCCTTTTTGTTTTATTTATTTGGCTGCACACATTAATTCTCTCTCCCTCTCTCTCTCTCTCTCTCTCTCTTTCTCTCTCTCTCCCTCTGTCTCTCCCTCTCTCTCTCCTCTCCCCCCAACCCCCCCCTCTCTCTCTCTCTCTCTCTCTCTCTCTCTCTCTCTCTCTTCTCTCTCTCTCTCTCTCTCTCTCTCTCTTTAGCTGAAAAATAGTAAACATTAGTGGCATACATTTATAACCATTATAAAAACCGCGTGCTGTCTAGTGATACACACACACTCGCCTTCTCTCTATCTATTTCTCTCTCTTACTTTTCTCACTTTTTCTTCCCTAATTATTCGTTAAGCAGGTGTGATCTAAGTTTTAATTCCCTTTCCCAAATCAGTTCGATTTTTTGTCTTGCGCCATATCTGTATTTGCTGATACAGAGCTTTGCTAGTGTGATGAGGTGGTTTACCACCCGCCTGTGTTTTGCTATCAAGATTGAGGGTTCGTGGTAACCTAAGATTGCTATTTGTTCAGTAATATTTATAGTCCGATTACATCTGACTTGTATTTCGTTTGCGACTTGTGACCATACCGGTTTTATTTCTTTACATTGATAAAAGAAGTGTTCGATGTAGTCTTTTTCCCCATTTCTGCAGGCATCACACGTTTCACTTTGTGCTATGCCCATCTTTTTTAATAAGATGTTTGTGGGATAAATGTTGTGTATTATTTTCCATTGGAGGACTCGGAGACGAGTTTCTTTATAAGCTGTGAAGTTTGTTTCCCATTCCTTATGGTCTAGGTTGTAATCATATTTTCGTTTCCAAAAGTTTACGGAGCATGGCTGGATTTTGGGGGTTAAATATTTTCTCAGTTCCTGTGTTGTGTATATGTGTATTGGTTTTCTATTTATGCAAATGTCTCGTATGTCTTGTTCAATGATGGTGTTGAGATCTAGAACTCCTTTTGTGCGAGCTGATTCCAAAGCACTCTTCACTGCGTTGTATTCAAATTGCCTGTGTGGTGATTGTCCCAGTTTATTTTCCATTTCTTCAAAACTAATGATTTCTAGAGTTTCTGTTAGGATGTCTTTAATTCTAGTTATTCCTCCTGTTATCCAGTCTCTAATATGCAGATTCCTGTTTTTGAATTGGAGGTTTTGATTGTTCCAAATCAGAGAGTTTTGGTGTGTCTTTTCGGGGTAGCTCTGGGGATCTCTTTGTTTAAGGTTCAGCCAGAGTTTGAGTGTTTTGACCCAAAAAGTATTGTTGTTGCCTATTCCAGTTAATTTGTGTTCAAGACAAAAGGTGTGTAATATCTCTAGTCCTTCCCCAAGGTGGTCGTATTCTATGGTGGGGAATATTGTCCATTTCCCTTTATTGTGTACAATCAGTTTTACTATCCATCTTAAATATAAGGCTTCTTGGAATGTTTTCATGTCCATCATTTTAAGGCCACCCTGCTTGTACTCTTGGTTAATGACTTTGCGTTTGACTTTTTCAAAGGCTTTCCTATTGCTGGTTTTCTTCTTCCATATGAAGGAATATAAAATATGGTTTATATTATGTAGCACTC
Source organism: Phymorhynchus buccinoides (assembly GCA_017654935.2). Taxonomy (NCBI): domain Eukaryota; kingdom Metazoa; phylum Mollusca; class Gastropoda; order Neogastropoda; family Raphitomidae; genus Phymorhynchus; species Phymorhynchus buccinoides. The sequence continues at coordinate 1,710,603 of JAGGCT020000035.1, forward strand.
TATCTGGCAGACCAATTGATTGCATAATATAGATGAACTGAGACATAAGAAGGGTTTTTGAAACCAGAATTTTCCCAAATATGCTTAGGTTTCTCCTGTTCCATGTATTGATTGTTCTTTTTAAAACTTCGATTCTTTGCTGCCAGTTGCGATCATTTTCAGATGCTGTTTTTTTGTTGCTGAAGTATATTCCAAGAATTTTTATTTCATCAGTCCAGGTCAAATTGTAAGGTTTATCGTCCAGGTGTTTTGTTATCCCAAGCCACATTGCTTCTGTTTTTCTGAGCGACATTCGAAGGCCCGAAATGGCAGCAAAGGCATGGAAAATTTGTAGAGCTTTTGCTAAGTCGGGTTTGTCTTTAAGGTACAGTGTTGTATCATCTGCAAATTGCTGTATTTTAATTGTTTCTAAAAATTGTTTGTGCTCAATTCTGATTCCTTTTATTTCGCTATTTCTGATTTTAATAGCTAACAGTTCTACGGCTAGAACAAATAGTAGGGGTGATAAGGGGCATCCTTGCCTAATGCCCCGTTCTATTTGAAAAGGCCTGGATATCCAATTAAAGTGATTGATGCAGCTTTCAGATTTAGACATAATAGTGAGAATCCAATGGTGAAATTCTGGACCAAAATTGAAGTGTTTTAAACTGTCTAAAATAAGTTTTTTTGATATAGTATCAAATGCTTTAGTAAAGTCTACTGCTAAGAGCAATCCTGGTAATTTTTTCCTATTAAGGTAGCTGATTATATCGTCGGTTGTTCTTAGTATAGTTGCGATGTTTCTTCCTTTTATAAACCCACACTGGTCTTCATCTACTATGCCATGTATTACAGCTTTTAGCCTGTTCGACAAAAGTTTTGTTAAAATTTTGTAGTCTGTGTTTAAAAGGGTGATAGGTCTCCAATTATTAAGACGTTCACGGCTAAGGTTTTTTCCTTTGTGTAAAAGAGTAATGATTCCTCTTTGTTGTGTTTGTGAGATGTGTCCCCGCGTGTAGGAGTATGCAAATGACTGTAATAAATTATATTTAATTTTTATCCAAAAACATTTATAAAATTCTGTAGTAAGGCCATCACACCCTGGTGCTGATCCGTTTTTCATTTCTTTTAGGGCTTGGGCTGCTTCTTTCTCACCAATGTTGCCTTCGCATGATTGTTGTGCGTGCTCATCAAGTGTAGGGTGTTGTGCTTCTGACCCTAAGAACTCATCGATATATGACTCGTGTTCGTTGAGTAGATCATCATCTTGCTTATAGAGCGTTTCATAAAACAGGACTTGTTCTTCTATAATGTCTTTTTGTTGTGTTATTTCTCTCCCATCATCAGTTATTAATAACTTAATACTGTTATTAGCTGCTCTGTGTTTTTCCAGTGCAAAAAAATACGCGGTATTCTTTTCTCTCCCGTGATCGTATCTGTGCTCCACGTGCTTTTGCTAGACTTACTATCTCCAGTTCTGTTTTGATTTGATTTTTTTCTGCCTCCAGTTGACGATTGTTCGGGAGGTTCCCAAGTAGTTTCTCTATGTCGTTAAGCTTTTTTAAAAGAATTATTTCTTTTCTTTGTTTTTCTAATGCTTTTTGCTTACTATAATCTATTGTGTGTTCTTTTATTTTGATTTTCATTAACTCCCATTTGTCATGGGGAGAGAAGTTGTTAAGTGATTCGTCTAGGTTTTCTATGAAAGCGTTCATGTCCTCTACATATTTAACATCTTTAAGTAAACTGTTATTAAATTTCCAGTAAGATGGACCTCTTTTAAAATTATGAAATTTGAGTGTCATTTCAACAGCCCTATGATCACTAAGAGGGACCGAAATAATGTCGGTATTGTCAACAAAAGTTAGCAATGATGATGACACAAAGACATAGTCTATACGCCTGGCTATGAAAGGGTTGCTTCTATGCCACGTGTATTCTTTGATATCTGCATGCTGCAGACGCCATGTGTCGTGGATATCTGTATCTATGATCATTTGATTAAAGTCTTCAACTTCGTGTCTATTGTGTTTTTCGCCTGATATTATATCCAATGTATTATTTAATACAGAATTAAAGTCACCCATTATTATAACATCGGTTGTATTAGATTCATGAACATCAATTTTTCGACCCATAGAGGCAAAGAATTGCCGTTTGTCTACGTAATTGGTCGGTGCGTAAACATTCATAAAACACAAGTCCTTTCCTTCTAACTTTACTTTAACAACTAACACCCTTTCTTCTTCGTGTATGAGTTCTGCATCCTGCATTAGTTTTCTGCTCACTAACGTAACTTGCCCTTTACTGTGTTCTGTGCCTTTGGAGTAGAATAGTTTTCCACCCCACTCTAGTTCCCACTGATCCGCTTCTTCTCTAGTTGTTATGTGAGTCTCTTGTAATGCTATAACATCGTAGTTTCCTTGTCTAACAAATTTAAATATCGAATATCGTTTTTTCTTATTCTTTAAACCTCTGGTGTTAATTGTAATCGCCCTGAGACGATCCATCCCGAAACATTAAGATCCTAATCGTTGATTAGTGTCTCGTTAGTCCATTGTCCGTGCGGCCGTTACCAGAAAGACACTGGGGAAGCCACGCCTCTAGGTTATGTCTGTGGCTTGCTCGGTGCCTTCCATTTGATCGTTTCCTCTCTCCTCTTGCGACGACTTTTTGGCATTCACCCTCTCCTTCTTGGGGGGAGTCTTGCGCGGTGGTGAAGGTGAGCGATTTCGTTTACTCGCTGGGGTGTGGGATCTGTTCCTACTGTCACGATGAAATGGCAGTGTGGCTTGTGTCAAACCCTGTGTAGATGGCTTAGCAGACGGCAGTGCTGTCTGCTGCTGCTGTGTAGGCCTAGTTTTATCAACTTCTGCCTCCTCGTTTGCTGGGGCGTCGCTCGCAGTATTGGATGCACTTGGCCTATTAGGCCTTTCGCCCGTTTCTTCCACCGTGTCGGGAGTGGCTTGTGGCGCGAGCTCACAAGTTGGGTCGCCCGCTTTGTGTCCGTCTCTGTAGCACTGCCTGCATTTCACTGCATTCGGGCAACTCGCGGCGAGGTGCCCTTGTTTTAAGCACTTGTTGCACACAGGGGTGCGTTGTTCTTTATGGAACAGGCCTGCGGTGAAAATCCCGATCTTTGCCTGTTTGGGGAGAGGGCTGGCAGGTACATCAATGTATACAAATCGCCGGCCGGTCTTATAACGGCCCAGCTTTCCATTAATGTCCCGGTCCCTCTCCTCAATCACTCTCGATCTACATTTTATGGACAGTTTCTTTTCTAAAGTTTCCGCTATATCGGAATTGGCAACAGAGAACGGCAAGTTGCTCACGAACAGTTTTGTTGCCGGAGTCTCTCTCTCGGAACCGTCGCTGTCCTTCACAATGAAAGGGTTTTTGTCTCTAGGCTGTACAGTCAGCCCCCGCAACTCAAACCCGTTTATTAATAAGTTTGTGCGTGCTTCGGTTGTTAGTGGGTACAACCTCCACAGTCCACCAATCCTTTGGGCGCCATCAATCGTTTCATAACCGGAACATTGTTCTGCTGAAGAGCACAATTCAGTCACGCTATATTCTTTCTGCTCTACAGCAGGCAAGTTTTTATTCAGCAGGAACAGGGGCGGCACGCGGTTAGGGGCCGGTGCCGCCATGTCTCTCCTTGCCGGCTGGCGTGCCAGCAAACACACACACTTTTTAGTCAATTACACTTCACATGACTGTTCCCTACAACCGTAAAAGTACACAATTGAAGAGTAAAGCACAGTCGCGAGTTGTAAGAAATGTTTACACGCCAGAGAGTTATCTATAAACGAAGAAAACCACTTTTAACATGAGACCAAATTATATGAGGCTGCTCGACTTCGAGCAGCAACCGGAAGTCGGAGGACAATGTGCTATTACACTACTACGTACTAGATCACAACAAACGCATGCATAAACAGGAAAAGCTCAGTCAATCAAACATATGACAAACAATCTCTCTCTTTCTCTCTCTCTCTCTCTCTCTCTCTCTCACTCTCTCTTACACACACACATACACAGAAAGAGAGTGAGATATACATGTATGTCCAGTTTTTGAAGAGTGGGGGTCCGTTGATTATCAATCTCCCATACTAGTTTCAGAAAAGCTTTATGGCTATGGAAATGTTCCCCGCAAACTTTACAGCGAAAATGACATTTTTTGGTAGATTTTCTGTGACTTTTTGCGTGTCGAGTGAGATCGTAGCGCCGCCGGAAGCTCGTTCCGCAAATGTTATAGGTTACTCAACGCTCTTCGTGAATAACTCTTTTATGTTTCATAAGATCAGATTTGCGCCCAAAGGACGAAGGACATTGCTCGCAGTTAAAGCGAACCTGAGTATCGTTATGAACGGCGGATTTATGTCTCAGTAAATTTCTTTAACCGAAAAAGTTTTGTTACAAATTTCGCATTCCATCTTAACTCTCGTGCGGTGAACGGTCGTGAACGTTAAAAAAAAAAATTGGATCGGAAACGTCTAGAACGTTCGGGAACGTACGGATTCCACGTGGCCGGTTTGGGCGCTTCCATTTTGTTTCTATCACATGGCAGTCACGTGAGCGCTTCAGCCTCGCTTTCGCTATAGATTACACTTCCGTCCTGTTGCTTGCAATGGCTTCTAGGCCGATTGGTTTGAAAGATATGAATTTTTGAAAAATAGTGACCGACTTCGGCATTTTCGCGATTTTTGGTAATCATGCGTCCATACACACCATTTGTATGTCCAGTCATGACTGCAGCGTTGTCACATCCCAAGGCCAGACAGTTCTCCCAAGGTACTGAGGGTTCAGGGAGCTGAGGTGGGTCTCCAACCAAGGGCGCATCCTCAGGTGGGGGCACCTTCAGTTCCTTCTCCAGGAGTTTGAAAATGTTCTGTCCTGTAACAGCATAAACCAGGCTATCAGTACACGGTGTGTGTGCGTGTTGTGAGAGAGAGAGAGTGTGTGTGTGTGGTGTGTGTGAGAGAGAGAGAGTGTTTTGTGTGAGACTGAGAAAGAGAGAATGGTGTGTGTGTGTGAGAGAGAGAGAGAGTGTGTTTGTGTGAGACTGAGAAAGAGAGAATGTGTGGTTTGTTTGTGAGAGAGAGAGAGAGAGAATGTGTGTTTGTGTGTGAAAAAGTGAGAGAGAGAGAGAGAGTAAACAGCTTTAAAAATAAAACACCAACCTGTAGAGGCATGGTCCAAGTCCAGAATTGGCACAGCCAGAAGATCAGTAGTCACACCACTGTCACCAAATGTTGTGATGACCACCGGGTACTGTTTGTCACGTTGTTCATTGGACCCATCAGTGCTAACACTAAAGGGGCCAGAGCGAATTTTCTCCCCAAGTGTCTCTTTTATTTCTGAAGCCAGGTGTTCAACTATTTTCGTTGTCTTGCTGCGACAACAGCTGTAGCTGGCCGCGATGGCAGAGTCTGGGAACGCGCTTTTCACAGTCTGTGAAATTACGTCAGCTGTCGAAAGAGGCAGGTTCATTTTGCAGATCACTTCAGCTATCGTTTCGGCTCTGATCACGTTTTGCTCATGCGTTGTCATGGTCTTGGATGGCATGTATTTCGCTATGCTTTGGGTACAGGCAGCGGCTTTGAGAAGTTCCTTTTTCATCAAGTGCCCCTTCGTCTCACAATGGAGGGTGATGTCGAACTTGCCGGACGATGCAATCGAGAAGTCGCGTTTACAGTACTTACAGTACGCGTAAGTTTTCCCCAAACTTGAAGCGGTGATGCCTGGTTCTTGGGTATATTTGTCAAGAAATTCTTGCTCCCTTTTCTTCGATTTGGGACCGTCATCTTCACTACTAGATGGACGCTTCGACATGTTCGCAGATAACCAGAGTAATCGTCTGCTAAACAGCAAAGGAAACAAAATGGCTGCCACGAAACCATGCAAAATCTCGAACCGGAAGTGGAAGATCTCGGCCAATCAACACAAAAAGGCGCCAGAAAGAGAGTATATGCACAGCAGCTAAAACAATACGCCCGTTCTCGATATCATGTGCAGTAAACAGAAGTGATAGTCGGATTTTTTTTTGGCCGGATTTTTATATTGGGTACCGTATTTATCGGATTTTTGTCAAGTACGCGTATAAAATACGGCGAAATCGTATGGGTAGACAGGTCTGCATCAGCATCAACATTGTCTTTCTTAACACTGATTTTAATTAAGCGGTAGAGCGTAATACATCATCAACAACACCCGATTTAACATCATTTAAATAATATTTATGTCGACAACATTAACCAGAAAGAAAAAAAAAATCAAGAAAAAATCAACCAACCGTTTTTTAATTAACCAGCCCCTTCACCTTCCTTTTCAACTGCCCCATTTCCTTCAAAAGTTTTTTTAATTCCGTTTCGTTCAAACAGACGCCCGTTTTGGTAGGGAACAGTTGATTCCGGGTCCCCACAGTGTAGCGTCGGACGTGGACGACAGGCTTGTCCTTCCAGAGCCCGCAGCTCGCGAAAATATTGCGCTCTCCTTCCCGGGTGGATAGCGGTATTAACTCGTTGCCTTAGGCCGACACGTAGGTCTCGTCGGTGGCGGCGGCGGCGGAGGAGGAGGAGGAGGACGTAGAAGCCATGATTCTTCTGCAAAAACAAACGACTTATTGTTTTTCTTTTTCTTCTTTTTCTTCTCCCATTAGCGTCGTCACCGCTTGAGCCGCGGCGGCTGCTACCACAGAATCGGCTTTCAACCACGCATCAGCCACTTCTTGACACGATGCGTCCACAACCATTTTCACTTCCATCGCACCGGCCAGGCTAGCGAGTAGAGTCTCAACATCTAGGCGCTCAAAAGCCTCATCGAAACGAAAAAACACTTGTTCCTCATAGGGCGTAGTGAGACAGGAGTGGCCGAGTTGATTAGCGTAATCGTGGTAGCAGCCCTCGCACCTCTCGATGGAAATCTGCCTAATGTCCATCTGGATTCTTTTTTCTAAGTTATCAATAAAGTTTTCCATCGTCGCTTACCAGTGAGAGTCGAGTTTGTTTCGCTTTGGAAAATTGGTAAATGTTTGAGGATGAACGCCAGTGTCCCGTCCTTATAAACGGTCTAAAGCTATTCACCCTCGATTGGTTAATTGAGCCGTTACGCTACACAACGCCACGTCCTCCTATTCTTCTCCGCCGCTCGGTGCCAAGAAACTGTCGGTGCCGCTGACGAGTTAGTCACGGTTAAGTCGTTAACGGGATCGTCGCTACCGCTGCCGCTGCTGCTACTGCTACGGCTGCTGCTGTCGTTTCCCGTTAGTCACGGGACTCCTTGACGGATCCCGTTACTCCGGACAGTAGCGTTCGGCGTAAAAATAAGGCTGGTGATCCCACCCCCCAGTGTCCGAGCGCCGAGGATCCCGGGGCCCCGTTTCCGAGCGTCTTTGTTGCGTTTCCTGTTTCTTCTTCTTCTCTCCTTCGTCTCCTTCTTCTTTGACCGCTTCTTCTTCTTCTTCTTCTTCGGTTTCTTTCGCCGGCCGCTGCAGTTGTTTCCCCATTTCTTGGTAGATTTTTGGAGCGATCTTCATTAACCTTTTAAAATGTTTTTCCTCCATCCAAGCGGTGTTACGGGAGACTTCTAAGCGGCCCCCTTTTACCCCGCTAGGGGAGACGTATTGCCGCAAAGACATTCTGGGTAGTCTTTTCCAGCGTTTCACGGCGGCGTACAGGTTTCCCCCTAACGGGAAATAACTAGCGCTTTCGCCGCTCATGATTCTCGAATTAATGATCGTCCGGGGGGATGCTTTTCTTAATATATAAACCCCTCGACCAATCATATCAGGCGTTGTACTAAATTCCACACCAGGCGATCGTTGAAACTCGGATCGTGAGGTTGGAAAGGGGCTAAAAGTCTACCCATCGTAGCTCCGCGAGATTTCATAATGATAAAATACACAACGTATAAACCGCAAGCCGAACTAGTAACGTGTTGTAGAAGTTTAGGATTATAATTTCTTTACGCGAGCAGCCATTATTTTTTAGCGTAGACCGTCTGTCGCTCGCCCGGAAAAATCTGACTTCTTAGTCGAAGGTGTTCCGGGGTACTTTGCACGAGATCGATTAATAAATAACCGTACGGACTCGTTGTAGCGTCTTTATATGCTTCCTCCATATACTTGCGCTTACCCGGAAACATCTGTTTGGCCAGATGAGAAATCTGGGAAATGTCTCTGGGTTTTTTAAACACCACCATGTAATGACTGTTTAAACTGATGGTTCTGCTTTCTTTATTTTTTGAAAACAGGTTTTGAACGATGTAAAAGACGCTTAAATTACAATGGTGACTGCCTTTCGTAAACAGCTTAGTTATCGATTGATTAGTTTCGGCCATTAAATCGTGATTAGTTTCGGCCATTAAATCGTCGAGCACTATCAAATGACTTTTATTATCCGTCCAGTCGTTCGTGTCTGGTAGTCCTTCCTTCAATATCACCATTTTAGGCAAGTCTCTGTAACCGCTTTGCCATTCTCCGTAACACCATATAATCTCCTCAGGTACGGGCGTCGTCATCTCGGGCAAATGCTCGATAATTTTTTTTACAAACACGGATTTCCCGGCTTGGGAAGGGCTCGAAATAAGACAAGTAAAAGGCGTACGCCATTGCGGATCCATTTTTTAAAACAATGACCTCTAACTAACGCTTTTATACTCTCGTTGAACGATAAAGTTTGTTCGGTGTTCGCTCGCTCTCTTTTTTCTCCCTTGACCAACTCCGTCACTATTTCTCAACGCGTGTGTCTAATTGCCTGCGCGAGATAATGAATGGGGCGAGGCAAACTCTCTTTATCAAAGCGCTCTCTCGTCTCGCTTTTCAATTACTAAACCGTTAAGAGACAGCCAGCCTCTCCCTGATGATTAGCTACGCTTCTCTACGATCGCGCCAGCGTGGTGCAACACCTGGAACTATCCATCCGCCTAAATGTCAGGACGTTCCCCCGAACATGCGCATTCGACGCCCTCTTTCTCCCTATCCCTCCGAATCTATCACCCGTAACGAATCGTCGCGATCGATATCCACGAAGCGTCATCTAAAATAAGCCGAGTCCCACGCTACGCCAACCTGAGCCTATCCCTCTCTGTTGCTGTACACCCTCTGACCACTGCGTAGCTCCCCATAGGGAAATCTGATCGATCCAGCGTCCTAAAATGTCGGGCAGTATTTTCTCGCGATCGGGGGGCTTGATCCTCTCGCCTCTAAACCCAATAAAAAAAAAAAAAAAAACCCCACCGATTCTATCACTGCCGTAACGAATCATCGATCCGACGTTCGAAATGACAGTTCGCTATGACACCTGGCCCTATCCCTCTCTCTCTGTCACTATAACCCTCTGACCGCTAACGCCCATAAGGGGAATCCCCACCCAAATCTAACACCCGTAGCTAATTAGCGATCCCGACATGTTAAAGTAAATGACCAAGACCTAATCGAGCGCCACGCTTTTGTGTCATTCACGAACCTCTAGGGCCATCTCGACAACCAAAACAACCAACCATTCACCCATCAAGCAAAATCTGCAATCCTGATCCGACGCGTCATTATACGATCACCCATCGATTCAATTAAAAAAAAAAAATCGATCGATCATCAATCACCCATCAATCACCTATCAAAATCGACTTGGGACCCTAACAACTCGGACGAAACCGAACCAACCAACCCACCATCCAGCCAGCCATCACCATCTTGATCGGCACATTTAAAAATCGATCACATCGACCTCATTAACTAACATGTCCACGATCAGAATCATTTTTTATTTTAATCGGATCAATCACGACATCAATCACCTGGCAATCGAGCTCATACGCACTGAGATCGGAGCGATTGATTCTTATTATTATGTCTTATGCATAGTCAATCAATAAAATCAATCAAGTCTGACCGCCATCAGCGATCGATCTCTGCTCCAGCTCGCAATTTGGCTCCGCCGCCCTGTGGACAACAAAAAGTGACACTATACATCTGCATTGAACCTGCCCTTGAAACTATTAAAGCTCAAGAATACGCTCAATTCTGGCAATGAGGTTCGTGTCGGTAATGGAGGCCCCCCCAGAGAGTCACCTACAAATCAAATACTGTGATGAGCACGGATCAGTATATTGCCACTGTCCGTGCTTTCCCCCCGGGACCTCAAGTTTGAGGCTATGTATACATTACCACTTATTCTCGCCTCCCAACGTTCATTGTTATTCTACAGGCGTTGTATGCCTTGTCGCTCTCGCACTGGCTTTGAGGGTTCTCTCAGCTGGTTCATGGAACCAGGTTACAGGGCATCCATTGGCAAGGCAAGGGAGATGTGCTGTCGGGCTCTTGCCGGTTTCAGGTTGTCAGGCCATTCAGTCCAGATGGTTTGTTTGGCACACCCAGCCATTGGGTCCGGGGTAGCACAGATTCGCAAGATCTCAAGGAGTGTCATCTCAATTGAAAGAAAAATAATATGATTGGTTTGTTTAATTGACGTATCATAGTAAGTAGTATACGTGAGGTATGCGATGAGTTCTCAGTTGACCAAACATGAGGAAAGCTGAACGTACGGAAAAGACAGGTTCCCGTGCTTTCCCCGATTCTCACCGCGTGATTTAGATTGGCCTTGTCAGTGCTAGGTACTAAGTCTTTCTGCCATTGCCCCGGTGGATGTCTCAACTTCCAAACATGTCGACTGTTAAAAGGACCAAGTCTCTCCTGCTGTCCCTGGCCGTCAACGGGACAGAATTGTAATTCTGATGTTTGATCTCTCCTGCTTTCCCCTCGCCTTGGCCGGTCTTTTTTTCTTTCTGGGAGGTTTGTTCTTTCAGATTTCGCTGTTTTTCTTTTGCTTGTACGGGAAGAACCGGAATGTTGTTAGTTGATGTGGGCTGCTGTGGCAAAAGTTTCATTCATTCAGAAGCCATTCGCATCAAAACATGCAGAGCTTAACAAACACACACACACACACAGAAACACAACACACACACACACACCACTCACTGCAAGAGAGAGAGATAGAGAGGGAAGAGAGAGAGAGAGAGAAATGGAAAGAAACACTCACAACTTACACGCCATGGACCGCGCAGCGTCCAGAGTTGACTTTCTTGACAAACATCTTTTGAAACTTGATTTGGTGACGCGTTCAGGTTTGTGGGGTTCACTGTCTGTTTTCATGTCCGTCGCTAATCTCTTTATTCCAGGTCAAACCCTTCTTCCTTTCTTCCTTCAGCAAATCATGATGCTATCTTTCTGGGCCACCCCCAGAAGGATGTGCAGGTAGGGAGGGGACACGTGGTCCAGTTCAATGTCCCACACAACTGGCAGCACCTGGTTCTGGTACTCTTTGGCCTTGGCCTTTTTTGAGCCGCCTCGAACAAACTTTGCATGCTGGTCTTTCATGCCTGCAAGTGTTCTGGGCGTGATCTCGTTTTCGCCGACACGGTCCTGTGGGTAATTCTGCTGCTTTGTGGCAGTGCACCACAGGCATGGGAAAACGCCCTGAGCTCCTGAGAGACCGAACATTTTTGTCAGGAAATCGTAGTCTCCACACAAAAATATTCGGAGCGTTTTCTGATTCCACTTGGATTGTTCCAACTGTTGGATCTGCTCGTTCATTGGGCCCAGAACACTCCTGATGTTTTCGTTGGTGTCCTTGGCCTCCACCAGACAGATGAGGAAGCTGTTGTCCCTGGCATTGGGGTGTTGGGTATTGGCTATGGACAGCACCACTTTGAAGCTGCCGCCTCCATGGTCGCCTGCAATCTTCACCCAGATTTCATCTTCAGGGATGGTGTTTCTGTGCCAGGTCAGGAGATGTTTTTGGTCGTACTGATTGAGAAGACTAGTGACAACATTTTGTAGATCTTTGACGTGTGCCACAGGGAAGAACTTTCTGCATTCAGTGCCGCTTTTGGGAAGATGAAAACTAAGTTTACGCATACTGATCTGTACCTCATCGCAAAACAAACTGTTTTTGAAGTCTTTCTCTTTTTCCTGGCTGTCAAAACTAATCCCCAACTTCCTTAACATCTGTCTAAACTGCCTCTGTTTTCCATATGTCATTGACATCCTAATGACAAGTTTCATTGCGTCTTTGGCTGTGATGTGACTTTTCAAACACCCAGCAGCTTCTAGAACTGCCCTCTTTTTTTCTTTCCTCAAGGACTGGATCTCTTCACTTTGCTGTTTTAGCAAATCAGAATCAGAGGCACCTCAAAACTCTTTTCGAATGTTGGCGACTTTGTTCACTCTCATTTTCCTTGTTGGAGTCCTAGCTAAAGCTGAAGGCTTCCTGGCTTTAGTTATCTTCATCAGGATGATGGGCTGGCCCCTAGTCTTGCAAGTAACAGTCTCTTTGTCCTCTGACTGTTGCATTTTGATGCGGACTAAACCTGTGAAGTAGGCTTCTTCTGCAGCTGTCAGTGGAGCCTCAAGTTCTTCTAGAGGTAGGAGATGAGGGGGGTGTGGTCCGGTTTTTGATGGCTGATGCACCTGTTTCAGATGGCAGTGAGGACTGACATGACTGGATCTGTCCCTGATTTCCTTCCAAGTCTGTCTCAATTGATGTATCGATCTCTGATATCGTATCACTAATATAACTCATGTTTTCTTCCTCAACTTGTGTTGATGGATTGGTGCTCTTTGGAAGACCTGATGCTTTGGTATTGAGATAACCTATCAAAGCCCTTTTGACACTGTTATGCTGAGGTGTTGATGACGCTGACGGCTGAAACATGGATGGCTTGTGAGCTGCATTGTCCTGTTGTTTCTCATTGACAATGCTGTCGCCTAAATTATCATTCACTACTGTAGCAGCACTGATAGATGTCTCCCATATACTGTTGACAAGTCCTGAAGGCTCCCTTGCACTGCAGGCGCTGTTGACAAGTCCTGAAGGCTCCCATACACTAGTGGTGCTGAGGCGCTGTTGACAAGTCCTGAAGGCTCCCCTACAATAGTGGTGCTGTTGACAAGGAGTCCTGAAGGCTCCCCTACAAATAGTGGTGCTGTTGACAAGTCCTGAAGGCTCCCCTACAATAGTGGCGCTGTTGACAAGCCATCCTGTAAGGCCCCCCCCCTACACTACTGGTGCTGTGTGACAAGGTCCTGAAGGGCTCCCCTACACTACTGGCGGCGCTGGAGGGAGGGGTGACAAGTCCGGAAAATAGGCTCCCCTACTACACCCTGGTGCTGTTGACAAGTCCTGAAGGCTCCCATACACTACTGGCGCTGTTGACAAGTCCTGAAGGCCCCCCTACACTACTGGCGCTGTTGACAAGCCCTGAAGGCTCCCCTACACTACTGGCGCTGTTGACAAGTCCTGAAAGCCCCCCTACACTACTGGCGCTGTTGACAAGTCCTGAAGGCTCCCCTACACTACTGGCGCTGTTGACAAGTCCTGAAAGCCCCCCCCTACAACAACTACTACTTCCTATAATGCGCTGTTGACAAGTCCTGAAGGCTCCCCTACAATAGTGGCGCTGTTGACAAGTCCTGAAGGCCCCCCTACACTACTGTCGCTGTTGACAAGTCCTGAAGGCTCCCCTACAATAGTGGTGCTGTTGACAAGTCCTGAAGGCTCCCCTACAATAGTGGTGCTGTTGACAAGTCCTGAAGGCTCCCCTACAATAGTGGTGCTGTTGACAAGTCCTGAAGGCTCCCCTAAACTACTGGTGCTGTTGACAAGCCCTGAAGGCTCCTCTACAATAGTGGCGCTGTTGACAAGTCCTGAAGGCCCCCCTAAACTACTGGTGCTGTTGACAAGCCCTGAAGGCTCCCCTACACTACTGGCGCTGTTGACAAACATATCACCTGAACCCACTGTAGTAGAATGATAGGTGTTCTCACTCACTGCCTTGACAGATTTTACACATTTTTTCTTCTTAACGGCTCTCCCTCCTTTAGCTTGGGCCAGGAATGTAGAACAGACCGTGCAATCAGCTGCTTCACATGAGGGGTTAAACTCTGACCAAATCCTGTTTGTCCTGTCAATCTGCTGTTTCATTGACTGGACAACATTCTTAGACGGATTACCAGATGTTTTTGCTCTCTTGACCTTCATATAGCATGGTATACAAATGGTTCTAGAATACTGCTCGCCTTGTGTTTTCTCAGAGAACACCAACCCAAAGTGCTGCTGTAACACTGATGCAAATTCTTTGCAAAAAAAAGTTTCCTTCTGATGAAATTTCTTTGACCTGTTCCCACAAAGTCTACACAGAGAATTCAGTCTGTGTGTGTGCAATTCCTTGGTGTGAGCAACTTTTGCCATCTTCTTCTCTCGGCTCCGTCCCTCGCTCTCTCTCTCTCTCTGTCTCTCACACACACCACACATTCACACGACCACACACACACACTACGTCTGGAGCGATATGGGAGGGAGCGAGCGAGAGAAGAGAGAGAGAGAACTAAATATAAGCACACCGACATAAAATTTACTAAAAATTTATTCACTCTCATACCTTTCTCTCTCTCTCGTCTCATCTCTCCCCCGCGCTCTCGCTCTGAGGGTTCTCTGCCGTTCCTCCCGCATTTCGATAGGTTCGCTCCTTCTTCCAGCAGTCTTCTATCGAACATTCGTCTCCATCATCCCCATCCTCCCTTCTCCGAAATCTCGTCTGTCTTCTCTCTCTCCTCTTGATCTATCTATCTATCTATGCCGTGTCTGTCTATCTTGCCTGCTTAGGCAATTTGCGTACACGCAGACTAGAAAGAGAGAGAGAGAGAGGGAATATTTTTTTAGTGAGGATTATTTAAAAGTGTAAGCCTACAATAGCTTTCTTTGGCACCATGCCCTTTCAAATGTACACGAACACAACACCCACACCATGCATAGACAGAGACAGGGCGAGGGTTTTTGGGGTGGGGTCAGACAAAAACAGAAACACAGAGTAAGGCCTAGCTGAATGACCGATATTTTTGGGCTACTTTTTCTGAGCCGCGGATCATGCTTCGCCTGTCTTCTTTAATGAGACATACAGCAGTCCGTGTTGAATCGGCGCTGGCACTGACAATACTTATTTATTCAGTGATTTTCAAACTCGCCTTGCCTCACGCCTGAAAGCGTAATTGGCTATGGGAACAAAACTTTGTAAGATGACTCGTTTTTTAGTATAATACGATTCTGTCTGGCACCTTTTAGAGGAAATAAAAAACGTACCCTCAAGCACAAAATTGTGGGGCGTTTATAAAAATAGTAGTCTGTACGGGAAACTGAACGAGGAATTACAATTCCAGTGGAAACTACGAAAGTAGATTTGGGGGGGCCTATTCAATTAATCGATAATGAAATTGATACTTGTATCTACTGAAAGCACGGCCCTTATAAACAATGAGCGCGTCAATCACAATGATCAAGTAGTATTCAAAACACTGCACAAACCAACTATTCAAAGTACCCAGTATTCATTCTTCAGAAAACAGGACAGCATGATCACTGTTCCCTGGTCCCGATGGTTGAGGCTATTATTTTAATCTTTAAATTGATACTGTCCAAATGGAGGTTTATAACCTTTTCCTGCCAAATCCCAGTAAATTGAAAAATTTGTTGTTCGACGGGGCATAATCTTAATCTTCTTTCATTATTGCATCGATCTGCACCTCAACTAACTAGTACAAAGTGAGCGTGGAACCTCCATATTTGATCTATGTTTTTCTTGAGCTTCAGCATTTAATAATTTTATTGATGGAGGTGGAGGACAATGTCTATTACACTACTACGTACTAGATCACACCCAAAACGCCAACGGCATAACGGAAAAGCTGCTAGCAGTCAATTGTAACCTATGGCAAGCGATCTCTCTCTCTCTCCTGATCATCTTCTTACTAGTTCTAAAGCCCCCGCACATGTCGATGCTACACTCCATAGCAATAGCAAACCAATATGTTTTTTTGTCTTTCTTTTTCGCGAGTTTCCGACCCAAAAAACAAAACAACCCCCCACACTAGTCACCCTTATCGGATTATGATGTCACGCCTTATCGGAATTATGACGTCTCTGCTCCTCCCTGATGCCACCCCCCTATTTCCTCTTTAGATGGGAGGGGAATATAAGAGTCGTTACTCAATTCATACCTCATATCCTACTACTCACCGGTATCCCCGCACCATGAAGACCTCGAAACAACTTTAGAGATTCACTTGCATATAATCATTAAACACAAACACTAACCAACCCAGCCTGCCTTACAACCCACAACCATCCGAAAACTTAAACTTTGGCCTTCTAAGGGTATAACCGGAAATATGCTTGTAATCATTGTTCCCTCCGTACTAAAAGCCACTATGAGGTATCTGATGGCTCCCAGTCACCAAGGTTAGGATGTTTTCCCATCTTGCTTGTTCTGAAAGAAAGTGTTAATAATTTTGAAGACAAACTTAAAAATTAAAAAAGATATCCCGAACAATTGAGAATTGATTATATTAAAATATAATTATGCCTCATACGTGGCACTGGCATGGGCACTATGACTGGATATATCATTATCATTTCCTTAACCTTTCAGTGCTTACCTACATTAATACGTCCTCTATATGCTTCAGTACTTGCCAACCGACGTATATAATATAATTATGGCGCTAATGTATGCGCACAAACGCTTTTCAGATACTTGACCTTAAATAAATGATAAAATTTGATGCTTTTGGCTGCAATATTAGTTTGTGTGTGATTAAAGAAATCTTGTGGTTTATTATGAAACATGCGGACAAAATAGTTGTTCTCCGCTTTGTTTATCTGTTTCCATCTTTGCATGACTCACTGCTTTGCTCACAGTGGAGGTGATTTGATGAGGGGCAACATTTCAGCTTCCTGTCCCTTTGACACTGACGGGATCTTCCTCCTGATCTGCATGCTGAATGTTTATGTCTTTTGAGGACAATTGGAAAACAGCCGTCTGTTTTGGTTCTATTGACTTCAACCATCATAAAATTATAATAATCTCCTATTTACATTTCCCCCCTTATTTTGCTAAACATTGAATGTCCATTATGACCATCTGTGAATGAACTTACTGTGCCACAGCTTCATTTAAGGCATCTCCACAAAGTCGTTGCGTAAAGGCATTCAGAATGAGGTCCTTGTATTCCACCCGTTGACTGAAGTTCTGCATTCCAGTGAGGTACAAAAGGGCATTCAAGATCATTACGAAGCGTCACAATGCACCGTCTGTAGTTGCTTCACTGATCTGGAACATACAAAAGAACGTGCTTGTGATACTAATCTCCCTATTCGGTCCCTCATCTTTGACGACAACCATTCCAATTTTAATGTGTTGTGAGACAACTAAAAATGTCTTGTGTTAATTCGTCATAACAAAATTGTGTTTTAGGACATTTGTTCCATATAGTATCCGTTTCTGTTATAACTCCTTCAATAGCTCCTTAGTAAACGTAGATGTAGTAGAATCTCAAATTCATAAGAGCATCAACTTGGTCACCTTAAGTGTGAATGTGTGTCATCAGGCACATTCATATGTATACTTCTCCCACCTGTTCCCAACAAATTGTTTGTCTGTAGCAGCGAACGACAGGCAGTTTGGCTTGGACCTTCCTTGTGGCATATTAGATATGCCATGATGGCCCGTGGCTTCTGTAGCAGCCCCTGCTCTAGACTGACACATGGAAAACCTTTATTTTATTTTAGTTACTGCAACATTTTCTGCCAAAAAAAACATGCATCAATATGTTCAGCATTTCAGAGACTAATCAATTTTGGTTGGTGCTGTAGCTGTTAGAAATAATGGACTGGGTGATCGACCTCACAAGTTGATCTGGTTGTGTAGTTTTCTGGAAGAACAGGCACATCATTTGCACAATGTTGTATTGAACATTTTTTATCATATATTATTATTCATAAAACAATTTTCTTGCATAATCCAAATTATTGCCTTTAAAATCATTAGTTCACTACAATGTATCAATATGGTAAGAAGATTTTATAATAATTGTATATCATGCTCAAGTGTCACTAGTTTGTGCATGAAATAACACTTTAATAAATAAATTCCATTGTGAAATAATGTCAGTTTTTGCTACTGAAGCTGAGAAGTGGAGGGGGTGAATTGAGTGTGTTACTTCGTTGCAACAAACAACTCCAAGGTTTCATCTGATTTATTCTCCCCTCACTCAGTGATGCTCACTGTGGTATATGCCAACTTAGCAAAGTATACCCATAATTCATTGCTTCAGAAACAGCAGATACGGGTCCGGTGGAGGTGGGTACTAATGGTACTCGTGGACAGACTAGCTGTCCATAAGGGAGGTGTAAGTGACCACAGGCCCATCCCAAATCCCCAGGGAGGGGAGCATAATTAGTTGTCAATTTAGGGTCTATAATCGTGAATCTTGAGCTTCTTTATTATTTCATGATCCTTTACACTAACAAGTGAGAGATGACACCATCCATAGTGGTGATCGTATGTTGTCTTGAGCTTCCACATTATTAAATCAATTATAATATGTAATGAGATGGGTGACAATTTGCTATTACACCTAAACTAGAAACGATACTCGATCCACCAAACAAAAACTAAACAACACACGCAACTGGCATAAAACAAAGGAAATAGCTCAGGCAAGTTGACCTATGGCAATGAGCTCACTACGCATACTCATTCTCCTCATACATCACATCACTCCATCTACATACATCGTCGCATCTGTCATACACAATGGAGAGGGCTGGTATATCAGATGTGTCATGAAAAGGTCATGAGGCATCCTTTTGATGCAGGCAAGGGAGTGGCTGTCGGGCTCTGCCCGGTGTGCTGAGTTGTCAGGACCATTCAATAGTACACAGATGGTTGTTTTGCCACCCAATCCCTGGTCGGAGCACAGGATCGCGATTGGTGGTGCATAATAATAGGGTTTGTGGCGCATTTGGTTTTCCAGGGATATTATCTGAGACACCTGTCCTTTGGGCTCAAGGATGAGGGAGGGGGGATCCTGGAAATTCCTAGAACAGCGCTGTATATAAAGGTCTGACCACATCTAGCACCATGGCAAAACAAACACATACAGTTGGCCATCCGTTCTTGCTCTACGAGGGGACCCAAACTAAGGTTTCCACACTGACATGTTTCCTAATCTGTGTAGAAGGCGTCGGCCTGCTGCTGCGTACATCCCCTTCATCTGGAATCTAAGTTCTTCTAAACATATACGCGAAATGAACTCACGGCCTGGCCTCTTGTCCTTGCTCTTGAAATGATCCGAGAGTCTGAGTGAGGAAAAGTTTTTGATTTGCACAGACTCTTTCTGCATTGGAAGGCCATTTCGGCTTTGAAACCTTACATCCTACTTTTTTTTATAAAATTGATCTCTCACCAGCTTGAAATCTAAGGTATGACATATCGTCTGGCATGAGGTCCCTGGTCACGTCGGTATCTCGGGTGAATGAGGAGGTGGACGACCGCTGCTTGCAGAGACCGCTGTATGTACGACAGATCCTGTACCAGCATATTACATATGTCTCATTAGCCCTCTCTTCCGACATTGAAACTATCTTCAATGGTCGCCACCATCCGTTTCACATATACTGTGGCAGAGGACGTTGTAAACCTGCTTGAGGATCCCACTCTTGTATTGTCTCAAACTTGTGAAAGAATAGTTTTCCTCCAGCTCAGCTTGGTACAGACAGAAGGAAGCAAACTGTCGCGTGGTCACTATACACATACGGGACAAAACGTCAGCTAATTATACGAGCATAAAATGTCGTCTGTTGAAAAAGTGGTACAGATGCACCCTCCCTACTGTGGCCTTGCGACACTTGTGTCCGCAATCGATACCACATTTTCCTTGATTGTTGGGACCTCTAATTTGCACACTCTGAAAAGAAATACTACATTGCAAGAATCAATGAAGGTGTTGTTCCCCTGTGATGTGCCGCCAGACATGATTTTTAGCTTTCTTAAAGAAGTAACTATTTTAATAAGTAAAAAAGTCGTGTAAGGTTAAAACAGGAAATTGTAAGCTTTTAACTGGGCAAGTTTTTTAACACGACAATTTTAATTACCTTTTTACTACTTTTTGTTTGAATCTTTACGTTTTTTATTGTATCACCTTTTTTAACGATGCATAGTCAACGTGGGTCTCGTGATTTAAAGTTGATATCATGTGCTCAAAGTTTGACATGGTGACAGCCCTGACATGGCCGTCAATGCAGCGCGTACGGGGCTATAATCACATCATCAATCAAGAAAACTCTCCATCTGTTAGAGGCACTGATCCGGTCCAAGTGGATTAATGGCTTGCATTAGCTAGGCAGCATAGCTAAGACCCTATTACCTGAAAGTTTTGGATCCTTTTTTTATCCATCATCAGGGCCGTGCCCTTTGTCTTGGTGCTTTTTTCGCCGCAAACGATGTTCACAGTCTATATGCATAATCAAACGAACCGTCTCTTTCCCACCGGAGGACTCAAGCTATCCATGAACTTATGATTTACAGCTCTATTCCAACCAAACAATCTGCTTACTAGTGTGTCATGAATCCCCCTTTCAAAAAATATGAGGTATAACCCTTGCCTGTTAGTCCACATCTGGGCAGTCGTGTCCTCCCTCAACCATCTGGAAGAGGCACACATTGAACATTGGAGTCATAATCAGACTCTTCCAAATTTTTCCAAAACCCGCCATGGACCTATCCCGTCCCCTGAAAATCAAATTTGACCTTGCCATCTTTCCGGAAAACTCCAACCAAGTTCGTTAGCCTCCAAACATGTTTTTCTAAATGTGTTCCAAACTTCCTACAAACAATAAAAGTTTTCAGTGACGGTTCCCGAATCTGAACGAAGGGGCGTCGCCTCTGCTGCATCACATCCCTATCATCCTGACTAATTCTTCTCAACATATCCCCCGAATGAAAGCTTCTGTATACACGTGAACCCTCATCTCCCTTGTCCTTGCTCTAAAAATGATCCGAGAGTCTGATGCATACAAAAGTTTTTTATTCTCACAGACTCTTTCGGGGCCATTGGGAACCATTTCGGCTACCTCGAAATATTGACAAACCAGCGCTATATCTTTTTTTTAAAAATTGAATCTCACCGTCACCAACAGCTGGTTTGAAATCTAGACAGGGATATGACAGTCGTCTTGGCCATGGGTTTCCTGGTCACGTCGGTATCCTCGGGGGAAGGAGGAGGTGGAGCCGCCTGGCTGGACGTCCGTGAACGACGTCCGAACATATGTCCTCATTCCATCTTCCCGAATGAAATCAAGGTCGCAACTCACGTTCTCAGTCTGTGGCAGAGGAGTGGAACCTACCTGCTGGAGATAATAAACTAACTCCAACTCTGTATGTCCAAAATTGAAGGAACGTCTTCCTCCGGCTGCTGGCAGCCGGAGGAAGAAACTGTCTTTGAGTCTGTTACACCGGGACACTCACCAGAACTTTACGCATTTGCGTTTCTTTTGAAGGGGAAGACCCTCCTACTGTGGGCCTTGCACACGTGTGTCCAATCGACACCTTCTCCCCCCTTCTCCTTGATATGTTGGCTCCACTCATCTATGTACACCCCACAAAGACAACTTACTAACAAAAAAAAAACAACCAGGCCACTCTATGAAGGTGTTGTTACCTTGATGTGCTGACAGGTACATTGAGTTTTAGTTTCTATAAAAGAAGTGAATTTTTGTAATAAGGTAGCAAAAAGAGAAGTCGTGTTAAGTTTTAAACCATAAATATGTAAAGCGTTTTAAACTGTGTAAGGTTTTTATACACAACTTATTTTAATTCCCTTTTTTTAAACTTGTTTCCAATGCTGTAAAAAAACGTTTTTTAAAAATTGTATATTTTTACATAACTGTGATATCACGTGTGGGTGGTGTCGTATTTTAAAAACTGTGATCTTATGTGCTCAAATTTTGACGTGGTGACAGCCCCTGAAATGGCCAAGCGACAATAAGCAGGGTTGATGGGGCTATAAAAACATCAAAATAAAAATCGAACTGAAAGTATAACCTGTTTAATGCAGCATACACAGGGAATCATGTTTGAATGCATCCTGCATGCTTGAGTTTAAAAAATGCTGTCAGAATGCATGCAAATTCCCCGGGTGAGTGGTTGGTTGTGGCCGTGTGCTGGGACAATTGCTGGCTTTGTGCAAAAATCCGAGACATGTCAGATAGAGAAACAGGTTCAGATCTTTTCCAGGAACATGATCTCTGTCTTTTCGTCTCCTTTTGTGGGGACGCATTTAAAAATAATTACCACATAAGTACTAATTTTTCAAAAAGACTTGGTACCGGAATAAATGGATTTTTCACTTACCACACACCTCACTGAGCTGTCTGCTGGTCAGAGTGTCGTCTCCAAGACCCTGCCCTGGTCCGTTGCAGTAAAGAGATATAGAGTAGGAAAAAAAGAGTAGAATAGATAAAAAAGAACAAGTAAACGAAAGCGAAGGAGAGCCCGATTTTTTTGAAAAAAAAACCCCATTATATTAGGGGCCCTGCATAAATAAAATGCATAGCTTTGATACAATTCCTTTTTTCAATCCAAAAGAAGAAAGCCACAATTGCCACAACAAACAAATTCTGCTTGCTTTCTTCCTATGTCCAGTTGTTTGAAAAGGGTTTGGTAAGTTTAAAAAATGGTCGCTTTTTTTTTTAGTTTTTTTAGGATGACTCGACCCCTCCCGTTTTTTGTTTTTTTGGCAAATTGAATGGATTTAGCTAGTTTTGGGGAAGGGTGGATGGATGGGACCCTCTCCCTCTCCTTCCTCCATTGTACAAAAAGTTAAAAGGAATAGAACGTGAGAAGCTCTTAAAATAATGGAGCTTTAGTTAACATTATGATATATGGCTATTAAGAAATAGAGATCAGAGATAGAAAAAGAGAGTTTAATAGAAAAGGGCCTAAGTTTTTTCAGAGATGGTTTGCTTGCATAAGTTGTTTGAAAATATGATCCTCTTAAAAAAAAAAACGTATAGTTGACGTACGTGTTGGGTAAAAAAAAAACGTGTCTTATCCGTTGACTCGGGTGTCAAACACCCCCACGGTGGCTAGAAAAAACAACTGCGACACAATAAACCTTAAAAAAAAAAAAAAAAAAGGCATAAATTCACATTTCACATTGTTTTTTTTTTTTTGTTTTAAGATTATTATATTCTAATATAAAATAGAGTGGTAACAAAGTGTAATATATATTTCCTCTTTCCTTTCCCCTGTTTCCTCCTCTTTCCCCCCACCCCCTTCTCCGTTTCCTTCTTCATCTTCACTCCAGTTCCTCTTCCTCTAATTTTCTTCTCTTTTCTTCTTTCGCTTCTTTCCTTTTCTTTCTTTCTTTCCCTTTCTTTCTATTTCTTTTTTTTCTCACTCTCTTCTTATATTCCCCCCCTTCATTCTCCATATTTTCCTTCCCTTCTATTTCTTTTTCCTCCTTCTCCTTTCTCATTTCTTTCTCTAAACTTCTTATTCTCTCCCTCATTTCTCCCTTTCGTTTTTCTAATTTCTCATTCTTCTCA
Organism: Phymorhynchus buccinoides; assembly: GCA_017654935.2. NCBI lineage: Eukaryota > Metazoa > Mollusca > Gastropoda > Neogastropoda > Raphitomidae > Phymorhynchus > Phymorhynchus buccinoides. The sequence goes on from JAGGCT020000035.1 coordinate 1,734,023, forward strand.
CTTTTCTTCTCCTCAGATCTCACCAAAAAACTCAAAAGCTGACAAAACAATAAACAAAAAAAAAGATGCATATAGCCAAGAGATTGCAACAATAACAACAAAGAATTATCATGGCAAAGATGGGCAAATCTTGCATGCAACTGGACTGTTTTGAATTTCAATGGTCAACATAGAAACTCTTTAATTAACCCCTAGATATACAATACCACATTACCCGCCCCCAACCCCCACCCCCTCTACCCCCAGCCCCCTAACCCACCACTATCTACCTATCCCCTCCCCAGATCCCCCCCCTATAACAACAATAAAACTTCAACCATACAAATCCACAAATAATATAGCAATAATGGTCACACATTGTTAAAGTAACCCCTTCCCTACCCTCCCCCCACCCCCGTATTTCCTATTTTTTCTGGTCCTCATTTCTCCCCTCACCCCCTCCCATTTAGTTTGTACCCATTCTCATACATAATCCCTTCAATACATTGACCAAATGACAAAAACCCACATCAAAAAGACAACAAAAACCCCACTCGTCATACACCACAAACAAACATCCAGCTCACCAAAGAACCACACACGCTCCCCCACTAACCCCCCCTCCACCACCCTCAAAATCCCGAACATCAACGCCTCCACACACAACTAACAACACCCACAAAACAACCGCCACAAGCAACACGAACCCCCCAACAGAAACCCTCCAACATAAACACCCCATGCATGTCACAAACAGAAACCCCCCGGCCCCACAAAAACACGCTGTACGATTCAACCTTCCTATCTGGCCAACAACTCGCCCGACATATTATTTCTTGTTGACTCTCCCCGCGTAGACTATTTATGTACTTAAAACACAAATTGCATGGCGCTTGCGTAGTGAGTCTCTTATCCATGTATATACAATCTTAGTGTATCTAGCGTTCTCTTTTTCGTTCGACTAGGTGGGGTGTGGGCGGCATGAGTGGGAGAGAGAGGGAGAGGCGACCGGAAGGGGCAGCGCCGAGGCAGAGGAGCGAACGCAGAGAGAGCGAAAAAAACCAGAGCTGGAGAAACGGAGGGCGTTAGGGGGGGAGAAACGGGGGAGAAGAAGAGGGAGGGGAAGGGCGACAAAGACGACTCATACGGGACGATTGGCGTCTTTGTCAAGTGGCATGTATCTGGGAGGGCGCGAGTCAGAGAGGTCGCGGCAGAGGATGGGGCGGAGTTGGAGGCTGGTCAGGCTAGAGGGAGACGTGGGATCTCCTGTGGCGACAGACAGAACTAATGCACCCCCCCCCCCCCACACAACCCCCACAACCCCTACAACACACAAACCACCCCCCCCACCTCGTCACCAACAAACCACAACCACAACCCCCCCACAACAGGTGTGGTTGGTGGCGAGGGCATCAAAACAATACAGCACCAAACCCCCCCAAACAAAAACAACCCCCCCCCCTACCACAACACCTTTTCCCACCCCCCCCCCACCCCCCCACCTCCCCCCCACCCCTCCAACCAACAAACCCCTACACAGCCCTTCATTTCACACCCCCCCCCCCCTCCCTCCCCCACCCCTCCCCCCCACCCACCCGACCCCACCCCCACCGGGCCCCCCCCCCCCCCCACCCCCCTGGCCCCCCCCCCCACCGTTCATACCCCACTATTACTGCTTTCTACCTTTACTATTTTTGTTGATGTGACATTCACTTAATAAGTTTGAACAGGGAAAAAAGATTAACATAATGCAGGACATACCATTTTCACACTTTTTTCTTGTGAGATCATTCAAAGTATAGTTTCTTGTACTGTGCATAGCGTCGCTGGTAGAGATGCCACATCCGTCAAGAGTCCATGGTCCGCACCATTTGGGTGTTTGAACTCATATGAAAGTCTGAGGCACATCGCAAACATGGAATGGACCTATCTGTTTTGCGTCTCTCTCTGGCCACTTATATATATCGTTTTTGAACAGACACTTTGTTCTGAAATGTGACCATGGCGCTCTCCTCTGGTAAGCGGCTGAAGGACATCTCCAACATAGCATCCTCTTTCATTGACGCTACAGGACTTTCGCATTCCTCCTTGACCCAATCCTTCAAGATAGCTTGGGAAGGTCCCCATGATCATCATTTTCAGTCAGTCTCTTCTCCAGTGTTCTCACCGCTTGAGTGTCTTCTCTTCAAGCTTCATCTGATTCTGGGGCAGATCTGATTTCTGAAGCATTGACGTCTTCTTTTAGGGATCGATGTGGTAACAGCTGGCCATCTGGTCATCTGCTGTTCGAGGCCTCAGTGTGTCCTCCTTCACCCTCCTTCCTGCTCGCGTCAGTAGTGTTTTTTTCGGGTTCGCAAGTTCGAGCATCAAAGCTTTGCCGTTGCTTCACTCAGCTCATGCAATCCTCCCCGACAAACTGTCTGTACATGATTTCTAGCTTCAGGCTCTTGACTTTGGTCGGAATTGTCGGTGTAGTACCCCTCAGAAAGCTTGGCACATCTGCACATGTTTGGCAAGGTCCCCATGCTGCCGTGCCTCCAATGTCTCCCTTATTTTTTTATTTTCTCTTCCACCCTTTTCCTGCAATCCTCGATCATGAGTCAGTTTCAGAGATGTCCCGACCAAGGAAGCAAGAAGCTTGGTACTTGGTTTTGAGATAGTCTATCTTTATGTTTGTTGAAAGATACAGAAATCATGACCATAGTGGCCATTACAAAACTCAGGTGGGTCTGTAGTTTGTTTCCAAACATGTTCAGGATTCAGCAGATGTCTCGTTATTCTGTGCTTTGATAAGGTAGAATTCCAACGTTCCTGCCCATTTATGCAAGTACCAGCTAATCCACTGCGAGTAAAATCTTGAAAAGCATTGCCATCACCTTTCACAATTCTGAATGCTTTCATGACAACTGCCTCAATTTCCGTTTTCAAGTTCAATCCACACAAGACATCAATAACAGTCTTTGGTGAAAAAGATTCAATGTCTTCCAAACTTCCTCCCTGTTTTTCCCTACGCAGAGTTCGAGCTGCAAAAGCAACTTGTTTGCTAATGGCTGAATGGCTGCCGATCATTTTTTTGGAGGTGGCACACCTTCCCCTTTTTGTGAAAGGCATGTTTCATCTTTTGGAAGTGAACAATCTCTACAATGCAACACAAGTCAGGACAGAAATAAGTGTAATGAACTTAGGAAATTGAGGTGTGTGTATGTATTGGGGAGGGGGAGGGAGAGTTTGGTGATATTTTGTTGGTATGGTAAGGGTGGTAGGGGAGTCGAGCGTGGGAATTGTCAGTCTTTGCGATTTTCACTTTTTTATGGTCCTCTTCAGTCCCTTTTTTTGTGCAAGTTTAAGCTTTTTGATGGTCCAAGAGGACATTTATGAGATACAAAATTAAAGAAAGCCCAATGAAATAAACTTGAGGTATTGGTTATAAATGACTGCAAACACGAACTAAATATATCAGTCTTATCTCTAATACTGTTTTTTAAATGCTAGATAACAAAAGAAGCTTCATTTTCTGGGCTGTATCCCAACACACACGGTTTTCATTTGTTTTTTATTTCCTTGTTCCTATGCTGCTTCCAGACCCCACTTTTTCAGTCTTTTGTTGTCTTCTCTAATTCCCATGCCATGGGGAGGGAGAGTGGGGAGAACAGACACCTTAATAGGAGAGAGAGAGAGAGAGCATTAACGTAGGGCAATTTTCATTGAAAAGCATAATGCCTGTCATGTGAGAGAAGGGCTTTTTAAAAAACAAAAACAAAACCTACAAGCTAAAACAATGTTGGATTTAACAATGTAAACAATGACAGCAAACAAAAAACACTGGTGCAATAATGGTCCAACTATGACTTTTGTAACTAGTAAATGGGGGAGAAGAACACTGAGCAGATCTACACATAGTTGTGAATAAGATGGTTTAACGCCAATGCGGATGACACTAGATCTAGGGCCTATCCTATGTAGATCAGAAACAGTGTAAACCCCCTCCCCGTGTTTTAGCTTACCTGGGGCATTCCTCTGGCATAACAATTTTTCCTGTCGCTTTCACGTCATCTGGTTCCACTTCAGAAGGTTCGCACGAAATAATCATTACTGCAGCAGTTATTTCCTCATATGAAATCTATTGTTTCAGAAAAAGTTTTGCAATGGCTCTCGAGGCATGATGATCCTTCATTAGCGGCCCATGCGTTGGAATGAAACTGAAAGTTGCGGTGAACCGACTTTCCACGAATTATTATGAGCAGCTGGCCTGATTCTTTTTTTTATTTTTTTTTAATATAAACGTCAAACTGATGCACTGGTGATTTCATTGTTACGTCAATTTTCGTAACTTATACTTCATTGACGGCCGTGAACACACATATTTGCGGAATCGGGAAACTCACTGCTTTCGTTCATTGATTTTTTTTTTTAAATCCCTCATTGTCCCCAAAAAGTTTAGGATCGCGAACCGAAAACTAGGGTCTCGGTCGCGAAACCGGAACAAACCTTCTTTTTTTTTTTTCCTTTTGCCTAACAAGGATCACGTTAAACTAGTATGTATCACACTATCGGTAAAAGAAAAAATTGACTGGAAAACCACCCGGAGGCGCACCACCCTTTTATAAAAATCATTGCACGCTGTGTTTGTGTGACTGACAGACAAGGAAGGGGGGAAGGGGGGTACATTTTGACCAAAGACACCACCTGAAGAACTCCATGTGCAACCATTATTATTTTATAAATACGGCCTAGTGCAAAGTTTCAGAGGTGAAAATCCCCTGTATCCAGGTTTCGAACTCGGTCTAACCCCCCCATATACAAGGCGAACGGTGCACCTCACTTCACTAGACCCAACCACGCCACATGGACTTTTCGCTCCTCTCTAAACCTCGAGATCTTTTAACTTTCTTATCACAGATACAGTGATTATGTTGCTTTTTAAACCAATAACTCTGGGACTGGTTGACCACAAAATCAAATCGGATTCTTTTCAACAACCAATAACCCCTTTTTTCCTAACCTTCGAACCCGCAATATTTTAGTAACGTTGCTAACAATTTGTCGCACTTTACCCTAATTTGAGAGCAGGAGTCCTGAAGATCTTTCGTCAATAGATTTTTTTCGGATGCACTCAGAACCCATCTGTTAAACAGCTTGGAAGCCTATTTTTATTTCAAATCCAAAATCACTAGGAATTTTTACCTGACCCTCATATGTTCAAATTAAAAACAACAACCATGGTGACCATGATAGTCTTGCATCACTTGAAACTAAAAAAGTGGCAGTGACCGGAACCAGGGTGCTTTGAAAATCTAGTCCCAGGACTGATGGTAGGAAAAACATCAGTCCCAGAGAAATCAATTAGTCTGGCCGGACTGAAGAGGGAAAACATAGGAAAACATGCAGCTTTTCACACATGACGGGGTGGGGTCTTTAAAAAACTAATTTAGATGCATACACCAGAGACGTGAAGCCTTGAAGGCGTCATCCCGCCCCAGGTGTCCTTTGGTAGTGGTGGACGGTTGCTGCCGTCGTAACACATACTGGCCCAAAAATGATGCAATGCGGTTGTAAACATGAACCACTGCATGGCTTCTTTTCCCCCTTTCTTTCCCCCTGTCTGACGGCCAGTGCTGCCAAGGGCCCTTTCTTCTTTCTTCTCTAACGTAGGACTTCAGACTCTCAATTTTGTGGTTGACGTCAACTGAAACACATAAAATCAACACTAATACATTCAGGCCAAATTGAAATAAACAAGTCAACAAGTACCCCTCGGTGAAGCTATACTACAATAGTATACTAGAATTATTCTTGGTAATACATATAATTGCATCCACATTATGTGCCTTCAGAGCTTCAGATTGTTTTTCAGGACTTTCATGGGACACATGTCCGATGGCTAGCTGAAGTAGAGAACAATTCTCACAATATGGGTAAACAAATGGTGACAACATGTTTTTCATTAATGAGTACATAAGTTTTTATATAACATAATACATTGTGGTGTGTGTGCGTGTTGTTAGATAGAATGTGTGGAGGAGAGGTGGTTTTTGTGTGTGAATACGTGATTGTTCAAGAGAGGGATAAACCACAATACCCGCACAAAAAGTGCATTTTTCTTCCCCACAACCTCTTTCCGCTTCTACAAAAAGACACGCCCAGACTTTTCTTTCGTGCCATTGTTGATGTTTGACAACAGAATTTGTTTGGTTAGCCTAGGCTTAGTAATAGTTGCTTGCTTAGGTTAGGGGTTAAAACTCGTCAATGAATGGAATTTGATCATGATGATAAAAGTAAAAATCAGAAGAAAAATACAGGCCATTTCCATTTTTTAAAGATACTACTTCTACAAAAAAGCATAGGAAAATTTTGTGCAAACCACCAACAAAAAAAACAAAGAGCATAAATCAAAAAAAAAAAAACAAACAAAAAAAAAAAAAAATCAAAGGGCTTTTTGTTTTTTTGTGCGAAGGCCCATATGCCAAGGCCCTCACAACACTAACTACAATGGCAAAAACATAAAACGTACTTGGAAATTACTATTCACCTTTCTTTCCCCTCACATTTTTCTCACTATTATGATTTTTTTCCGGTTTTGTTTAGGAGGAGCTGTTACTTGAATAGCACTTGAGCAACGTAAAGAGCATCTTGGGAGCACTTGCTGGATGCGGCAAAACAATGAATTTTTACTTATAAAAAAAACAATGTCGGGGCGGTGGGTCGGGGGGCCGCATAGAAAGTAAAAAGTAAAACGGGCCGGAAACAGGAGGGTCGTTGATATTGGTAGGAAGAACCATGGTCCCATCACGACCCCCCGGGGGCAGCACGCTGATGGTTACAACTGACATCAGCAAATCGTCTCTCTTTAATCTTTCTCTTCTTCTCGATCTTCTTCTTCTAAAATCTTCTCTTTTCTTCTTCTTTTTTCCTCTTTCTTTCTTCTGATCTTCTTCTTTCTCTCTTTCTTCGTTCCTTTCTTTTCTTCCTTTCTTTTCTTCCCTTCTTCTATTCTTCTCTCTCTTTTCTTTCTCCTGAATCTCTCCTTCCTCTTCTTTCGCTTTTCTTCGTTGTACTGAAGATTCTGACAGTCAATTAGAAGGGTTCTTTCTCATCTGCTTTCTTCTGCCTTTATAAAAATAAGATGTTCTTTCTCTCTTTCCTCGTCTCTTCTCTCTGTTCTGTCTGAAGAAGGAGGTTCTTTCTGCTGGTTCTCTGAGGTTCTCTCTCTTTCTCCCTTTTCATTTCTTTCTTGTCTTCAGTCTGCGCTACAATTAGAATTTTGCCTGAGGGTGATTCACTTGGATTGGGTGTAGGGAAGGCATTAGTTTCCGAGATTTAATATGGGGCAAGGATGGAAGATTTTGGATTAGAGTGTGGTCCATAGAACACTCTCTTTTTAGAAGTGTTGAGGGGGAAGGCAGGGTAGAAAACAGAGGTGGCTGAAAGAGGGGGTTGGGTAG
>JAGGCT020000035.1:1741943-1757044 GCA_017654935.2 Phymorhynchus buccinoides
TGGAGGGTCTGGAATAATGGGATACGTGGTGGTGGTACGTGTTTGTTTTCTGCGCATTATTTGCCAAACCGCGCAAAGACACGGCCCCCCGCCTTGGTTGCCGTGCCATAGCCACGTTAGTGCTGATAGCACATTTGAAGCGATTCGGTCAAAAAACGGCGGGAGTTGTAAGGCCCGTTCTGGGTTTCACACACACAGGACGACGGACGGAAAGTTGCCTTTTAATATAATGATGAGAAAAGGATGCGAACGAAGAGGTCAAAGGAAAGAAAGAAAAGGAGCGAGAGAGAGAGTGAGAGAGAGAGAGAGAGGAGAGAGGAGAGTGAGGGAGATGAGAGAGAGAGAGAGGAGAGAGAGAGAGGGGGGGGGGGGAGTTGGGGGGGGTGGGCGGGGTGGGGGGTTTGGGGGGTGGTTGCGGTGGGGGGGGGTTGTGTGGGGGGGGGGGGAGGGGGGTGGTGGGGTGGGGGGGGTAGAAAAGGACAAAGCCAGACAAAACAGGTGTAGGAGTTGTAGTTTCACGTTGTCATAGACAAAATAGGAAGCAGTTGCTTTTAAGTTGTAAAAAAAATTGAGCAAGTTTAGAAAGTTAGGTTAGAGTTTAAGTTTAGGGAGCGGAGTTTAAAAGTTGAGAAGTTAGTTTGTAGAAGTTGTAGTTAGAGTTTGTAACTGTCGGAGTTTAGGAGAGGAAGCGGAGTTCAGTTGTAAGTTAACGGACGGAGTGTTGTAAAAAAAGGAGTTTGTTTTAACGAGTTTGTTTTTTGGTTAGAGTACGGAGTTTTCAGGAGTTGATATTGAGTTTTCGGAGTTGTTTCCGGACGTGGAGTTTGTCCGGAGTTTTAAGTTGTTTAAAGATGTTCCGGAGAAGGTTAGACCGGCGGAAGTTGTAATGTTGTTCCTGGGAGTTGTAATAGTTCGGAAGTCGGACGGAGTTGTAACGGCGTTGAGCCGGAGGTTAGTAGTTTTGAGAGTTAGTTTTCGGAGCGGCGAAGCGGAGTTGTGGGTCTTGGTCTGAGTTTTAGTAGTTTGGAGTAGCTTCGGACGTTTGGTCGGAGGTGTAAGGAGTTGTTATAGTGGTTGAAGGTTCGGACGAGAGTCGGAGTTGTTTCGGAGTTCTAGTTTAGTTACCGGACGGAGTTTGTTCGGAGTTCGGCGTTGTTGAGTGTAAGGACCGTTCTGTGATTTCACCACACACGGACGGTACCTAAACGCGACAGTTGCCGCTTTAATATAATGATGATGGAAAAGGGCGACCGACGAAAAAGAGTGTCAAAGGGAAAGAAAAGAAAGAGGGGGACGACGAGGGGAGAGGAGCAGAGAGGAGAGAAGAGAGAGAGAGGAGAGAGAGAGAGAGGAGAGAGAAGAGTGGAGAATGAAGAGAGAGAGTGGAGGGAGAGAGACGAGAGTGGAGAGGCGAAGGGGGGGGGGGGGGTTTTGGTGGGGTAGACAGCCAAGAAAAACGCCGGCACCAGACCAAGCGACCGTTGAGCGGGGGTCAGGGGTACCCAGCAGATGCCGGCCCAACCACTGCCTACCCTTGGATCTGACAGCTTTATTGCTCTGCCAGCAGCTTCTGAAGACTTAGCAGAAGGGCCTGACTGGTTTTGAGAAAAGTAGGGCGGTCCATGCAACGCCGTTGTTTGTGTCTATGCGGTTGGTCCTTAAGAAAGATACAGCCCAAAGAGCTCGACCAGCGGTTGAAAGTTATACAGGTCTAGGGATCGAAGGGAAAGGGTCTGAAATGAACGTAACGGACGAACTGACTGGCGTACATGGTAATACTGACGAAGCGGTAGGCGAACAGCATGCCTATTATAGCAGGGAGTGTTAGTTTGTGTGGATTTGGGTTAAATTATACCTTTAACCGTACAATAAGTGCAGAGAGGGGAGAGCTAAACACGACTCATCCTTTTCTCCTAAGGACAAGACGAGCTGTTTGCATTTTGAATGTGCTGTAGAACAAAGAGCGAGAACAAGAAAAAAAAACGGGTAAGGCGGAAGAAATAGATACAAAGTCAAGACAAGATAGGATGAGTGGAAATAATAAATGGCTGTGGCTTCGTCCGATAGGTATTTACGATATGTAGGCCAATTGGATGGACTGATGCTAACAGGACCGGACAGTGTCAGAGTCAGGAGAGGTATGGCATAGAGGAGTGTGTTGTGCAGAGTGGACAATAGGGTATTAACCAAAGTCAGGGAGAGTGTGGATGATGATGCCAAGTTGGATTGACTCCACTGAGGCAGGGGTGAGGGGCTAGTATGCGCGTTGCAATGGACAGTTTATTTTGAATCATCCATTTGTGGATGTCGGAATAATAGCTGCCATATTTCTGGGAAGGAATGGAATGTGATCTGTTGTACGTTCTGCAGGTGTTTCATGTTTATGCTGGCGATAATATTCGGCTAGAAGTGATCACCAATGCTACGACTTAAAGCAATCAGAAAACGAAAGAAAAAAGCTGAGAGCTGGTCTGTTATTCAACACAGTGTTCAAGACGAGAGAGAAAGATAGGGATGTCTATGATATCAAAGGCAGCAGACGAATTAAGAAATGCCAGTACAGATATGTTCTGCCTGCATTAAAAGCAATGGGAGTTTATTCACTATCTGAACAAGATCTGTTTCAAATAATGTGGTTAACTCTGTAGGCAGACTGATAAGGATGGATATTGTTTGAAGAGAGATGATCGTTCAGTTGTATCAGAATAGCTTTCTCCAGAAATATGTGATGCAGGTCTGTAGTTGTAGTTTTTTCAGATTATTGGGATCCAGATTGGGTTTTTTTCCCCTTGAGAAAGTGCTTCACAAGAGCAAATTTTAAAGCAGAAGGGAAGACGCCGTGACATTAAAGAATTGAAGATGGTGGTGATTGATGGCAGAAGATGTTAGAAAAGAGGAGGGTGGGGTGGGATCCAAATCAAAGCATTTGCAACATTTACTTGAGGACATCAGTTGACTCTGTCTCTGATACTAGCTTGAAAGAGAGAAGGGAGACACGATTGAACGATTGGTGCGAGACTGGCAGAAGAGCACAGAGTCAGTTTTTAGCACGCAGAAAATAAACACCACACAACACAAACACAACACACACACAGTGGACCCAGCCAGCCCAGAACCCGTTCAACGGGCTACAACTCTCTCTTCCTGCATCAATATCTCTCTCTCTCCCTCTCCTCTGCATTCTATGTGCACGATTCGGATTCGATTCACTTGGACATTGTTCTTGTTCTAAACCAAAACTCGATGTTGTCACACGGCTACCCTCACCCCCCACCTCAACACCTATTTTGGCAGAAAAGCCCAATAAAAAAAACCCAAAAACTCTTAAAACGCAAACAACGGGCACATGCACTGCAAAACCCCACACAAAAAACCACCGGCACAAAAACGCAACACAATAATCTATTTCAAACAGTATTCAAACAGTTTTGTTTATTCAGGGAGAACAGCATGGAACAAACAAAACAGCATCATCATCCTTAAAATCATATCCATCAAAACAGCTTTTAAAAAAGTTCTTAAAAAGAATTACTCGAAAAAAAAAAAGACTACTATCATCAATTTTATATTGTTGACTTGATAAAAAAAATATGTTTTGTTAACTAGGTGTCTGCTATGCTTTATTTTCTGATCAATACGCTTAGATTGTATCATCTCTAATTTATCATCTCGTGCTTATCTGTCTAAATGTTTCTTACTTCATTTAACTTAGAATGTTCCACTATTATTCTCCCTCCTCCAATAACTACTTTCACCCTTGTACTTCTCTCTCTCTCTCTCTCTTCTCTCTATCCCTCTCTCTCTCTCTCACTCTCTCTCATATATATTGCTAAATGCTTAGCGCCGATGTTAGTATGTATTCCTTTTCATTTGATGAATTTCATTCTATTTGTTAACTGTTCGCCTACAATGTGCCTAATTATGTTAGAAATATTGTCCTCAATTTAATGCAAATTGCTACCTGTTACATACCATATGATGAATGTATATATATTGCCCTGTTCTATAATGTATGTTTCGTTTATATACATGCGCGCAAGTGTGTAAGTATGGTTGCATGCTTGTATGCACGCGCGAGTATTAAAAATATGCAACTTTGATAATTCCATATTTCAGCCTATGTTTCATAATATCAACTGCTTTGCTACCTTTGTATTCAGCTCTGTATGCGTAATAGTATGCCTTGCCATGTTTGTCTTTTGTGTTAAGTATATATGTATCAAGGACAGATTGGAAGAATAGGCTTTGCCTAAAATCTATATCCTTGGGAAAATAAAGAGTTTAAGTTTTCAAGTTTTCTTTCTCTCTTTCTCTCTCTCCCCTCTTAGGGCTGAGTGTAAAAAAAGTTCTAAATTGCTTATCTCATTACCTTGGGTAAATATAATTTTCGTTTTGTTTTGTGTCTCTTCTCTCTCTCTCTCTCTCTCTCTTCTCTCTCTCTCTCTCTCCCATGTGGATTTTCCATAATGAATGACTAGAGATACTTGGTTGATTCATTTGATCGCCTAATATTTCCTGCATTCCTCGCAGATAACAAAATCACCCATAGCATCCATTTTGACAAAGACCAGAAGACGTCACTCTCAACTGGAACAGCACTGTTTCTTTTTTTTTTTTTTTTTTCATCATATCACCTAACCCAATATCTTTTACGCGATAGAATAAATTTTGACAAACATCCGCAAACTTTGCGATTTCGCCTTGAACTACATCACCCACAACAACCTGCCCTTATTTCCTCAACACTGCCCCAATCTGCTGCACCCATAAAACAAGTATGAAATAGTGAGGCTAAGAGAGAGACTATAGTGAAATGAATAAGGGGAAGGAACTTCTCATAAATTAACTCCCTTTTTTTTACCAAAGTTATTTATGGCACCTATTCGCCTAGCAAAGTGAAAGTAGTTGCCACAACAATACAGACCCAAGTTCATCCTCATATTTTTAATTTTTTGTATATATTGTGTTCAGTGTCTCAAAATATTCAACTGTATCCCCCAGTAAAGCAAAAGTTGCGTAGACCGTAACTTCCCAGACTGAGAGAAGATGGAATCGGTTATTCGAAGAGAGCTGGCTGACTATTTTATTTGTATAACTTGCACAGGGGTGAGCATCCCTATCCCTTATAAGTAAATTCAGTGTTACAGCATTACGATACTCAGTGCAGTGAACATGGTCTATATATTTACACGGACCAGGAGGGAGGGGGGGGGGGGGGGGGTTAGGTGGAGGAGGAGGAATGCATAAAACGCCGTCAGAATAATTTTCAGTTTCAATGATCCTGGTGAAAATTATTGGCAACAAAAACAATTTAAAACAAAAAAATTAGGACCTGAAAAAACTTCAAAACACTTGAGCCACACTGTAGACTGGTGTCTGCAAATCAAATTGAAATATTTGCTATTTTTATATTGTCTAATATATAAGCCATGTCTGGATAGCTAACAATATTAATATGTTGTCATGGTGTGAAAATGTTTTGTCCTTTTCAATAAAAAAAATCATCAACCACAATTCACTGAAAAATGTGCAGCAGTCAAGAATAAAACAAAGTAATTTTAGAATTGTAACAGAGTCTCATAATGCAGCAAGCTAGTCATAATGTGTTTTTACAAAGTAGCTGGTCAGTAGAAATTGTGTGCAGTCCTACAAGACAGTTTGGTTCTTTTTTTTATCATTAACATGCGCGCGCACATTGTATAATGTGCTAAAGTCAGGACTTTTCTGCAAATGGCTAACTGGAATTATTCACATTTCTTCTCCATTACTGCTTAACGCAAAAGATTGCATTTTTCGCAAAAGAAAATACAGTTTGAAAATCTTGATCCCATTCAACTGAAGCGTTCATGGTGGTGTAACTAAAATGTGAATATAACCAGGTTGACTTACCTTTCATTGGTCATAAAGGCAATGAAATGGACGCAGCCTGGCAGCAGTGACGATTTCTGTTGCTGGTTGGGGTGATGGTGACAGGGCTGGACCATGGGGGACTGTTGAAGGTATCTTCAGCAGTGACGATTCTTGTTGCTGGTGGGGTGATGGTTGACAGGGTGGCTGGGGTTGAGACGGATGATGGTGACAGGGCTGGGGACTGTTGGAGGGCCCTCAGTCAGTGACGTTGTCCTGAGGATGGTGGGATGATGGTGGACAGGGCTGGGCCTTAATGGGGGACTGTTTGAGGGTCTTCAGCAGTGAAGATTCCTGTTCTGGTGGTGTTCGTGATGGTGACCACAGGACTGAGCCAGTCCGTGTTAACGAGAGCCGAACCTAAACATAAAGAGATCCAGTATTGGCTATATTCACAATTACGCCTGCCAAGAACGATAATTTGTAACAGAAAAGAACGTATAGCCCATTGCTTTTTCACTCCCTCCTCCCGTCAACATTATCGTTCTTGGCGGGCATAATTGTGAACACATATTGTCAATTTAAAAACAAAATCAAAACAAGTCCAATTCTTAAGCAGAACAAACTCTAAAGCTACATTTGGATTATTTTAAAAAGCATTTAGATTGCTTAACTCAATCTTTGAAAAGCATTGACCCGATTTATAAAATTAAAAAATAAAAAATTATTATGTGAATAGAGAACTTTTAAAACTAAGTTGTAAATTAATTAACGGGTAAAGCTAGTTGCAATTTAGACACCCCCTTCATGCTTACGACACTCATCATTCTCAAAGTCTCGAGTTCTTTCAGTTACATGACAAATGTTCAATAACCTTAGGCTGATCCTAACCCTACACCTTTCCAGAGAACAGCAAAATGTTGCTTTTCACGTGAACTATTTTTAAAGCGAAAATTGGTTAATACGGGTGTCTAAACTACAACCCAGCCAAACCTTAGCCAAATTATTGCGGCGCATGGTTTCTGCCACTGGAATTAAAAGTAGGCCTCCTAACCCCCCCCCCCCCCCCGAAGCCCAGGCTGCAATACTGTCCACACTGAACCTTAGCAATAAATTGCTGCTAAAGCGGCGCCACACATCGCGTTAAAATCGTACAGGGAGCTGCGATCCCGACTGGGCCAGCGCGAGTCATGATTTACGAGTGAAATATTTCCGTTAAAAAATCATCCTGCTATTTTCGATTCACCATACATGACCCTAATACATGAATATCGCGTTTGATGAATGATCGACTCACATTCGTCACAGTCGCATCGCATTCAACTTGGAATCGTATGTAGTGTAGCACCCCGCTGCCCCTAAACAGTGCACGCCTATCTAGCTATCACCGCCGGTCGTTTTTCCACACACACAAAATATTCAGAATTCCGGCAGTCTCCTACACTGTCATCCGTGTCCACCTCCAAACAACGCTTATAAAAGACAATAATATTTTGTCGACGCTTAAGACACACAAAGAATGGATACACAAACCACTTACCTTTCATTTCAAACGTACAGATGTCAAAAATTCAATATGGCGCAGCAGACGACCACATATGGACCGTCGTCTTGCAGACGCACAGTTCAAGAAAAGGGAAAAAACTTCGAGAGGGGTACAGGAAATTAAAAGGAGGCGCGTGCATGCTTGTGCGCGATTGGTTAAGATAGGACCACATGACACAAGAACACCTTTATCCACGCTTTTCACGAGTTTTACGCTTGTCATAATTATTCGCTCATAGCTTTCTCGGTGCATTTTTCCGATTATCTTTCTTTGACTGTCTGACTGAACTCTCTCATCTCTCTCTCTCTCTCTCTCTCTCTCTATCTTGCGTGTATATTTTTACTCTTCTTAAATAATCTTAAATATTATTTAGGATCGATAGTCTGTTCAACAACAAAATAAGCGCGTGGGGGGCGCGCGCTTTTGTGGGCGGTGTGTATAATGTCCAAGTCAAGTCAAAATTTTTATTTCCCGATGCGAACATTGTCTATAAGCAAAAACATGTGTGTGTGTGTGCGCGCGCGCGCGCACCACGTGTGTGTTATTTCGGTTTTTAGTTTTGGTTTTAAATCTTTCATGCTCGGCTGCTCGGCTGCTTTAGGGTTGGGCGAGAAGGCTTTTACTGTTTTACGCATTTCACGTGGTTGGTGTTAATAATCAAAACGGCTTAGGCCTATTTTCATCATGTACCGCGATAGCATGGCATAGCATTTAATAGGGGGCCTACCATTATATCATATCGAATAATCATATCAATGATCACATCGTATGGTAGGGCCTAAGCATACCATATGAGATCGAGATTCATAGGTTTTACTAAGCTTTTACCATTTCTTCTCCTTTATGAATATACAGTGGCTACGGGTACGGCGTTGCTCAGGCAACACTCAGACCATGTTCAGGGATAGTAACTCTTCCTAGTCGATTAGTTTTCGTCAACAAAATGCATTTTCTTATTTCGTATATTTAACGCAATCTTGGTAAGGCAATAGGGTTAGGGATAGGGTTAGGAAACATGTCAGAGTTAATATTAGTAGTCTCAAAGTCAGGGGTCTCTCTCTCTCTCTCGTCTCTCTCTCAAGTCAGTCTCTCTTCTCTCTCTCTCCCTCTCTCCTCTCTACTCTCTCTCGCTTCTCTCTCTCTCTCTCTCTCTCCTCTCTCAAAAGTCAGGGGTCCTCTCTGTCTCCTCTCAAAGTCAGGTCCTCTCTCTCTTCTAACTCTCTATCTCTCTCCTCTCTCCTCTCTGTCTTCTGTTCCTCTCTCTCTCTCTCTCTCTCTCTCTCTCTCTCTCTCTCTCTCTCTCTCTCTCCTCCCTCTCCATCTATCTTCCCCACCTCTCTCTCTCTCTCTAATCACAATCAGGTATCCAGATAGAGTGTAATAATAATAGTCTATAGCTTATCTCTTCCATTCTCAGTGATGGAAAGCTGACCTTTCCTTGGAAACTGAAGCTCCCATGAATTACTTCCCTTCACCCGTGCCCTGCTATAGTTAGCTGCTGATGAGCAAGGGTCTGATAAGTTATATAACAACTGTTCATAATTAACCAGCGGCGAAGCGAAAGGCTGGTTAATGGTTTCAGGGCTGTCTGTCTATTTGTCTCGTTCATGGCCTGTCTATCGATCCATCTATGTTAACACGATAGCGTTTGAACCGAAGGTGACCTGGGACCCTCATAGTTTGCATGCCGATAAAAAAAAAGTAAGGATATCTAGGCCATCTTCGAAAACTAAGGTCCGTTGGGTCAAAGGTCAAGGTCACAGGAGCCGAAAAATGCTACTGCACAGCTGGTTGAGCTAGCCTCGTTTTCACACTGTAGTAGTTTTCAGGGCCATAGCAATATCATCAGCCAATAGCAGTAGCAGCAGCAACTAGTAATGATGCTTCGAACTGTCGCTCCACAGTAGCGATGACGTCCACGACCGTGACCTTCCCATCACGTGCATGTTGAGCTTGGGTCCGGGGATGGCTTGATGAGGCCGATCCTAGCCTCTGAACTGCCTGTTGCAGTGGAGGACAGGGAATGTATTAAGTTGAGTCCAGGGTGGGATACTTGTGGTCGGTACACATAGCCGATGAGTTTTAACCGAGGCGTGGTTATTGCTACACCTATCTGTATTAATAAAAAAAATCGGGACTTTACTGGTGTTGCACTGCCTCCGGGCATTGCCTCCAGTATTGTTTTCCCACCATCTTTGTATTTACAAATGTCCCCATCTGTGTCTATGACCGAGAGGATTCGCTGAAACACACATTTTTCACTTTCATTCCGGGCGTTTGTGCTCTGCATTTTTCCGGCTGCTAGTGTTGCAGCTAGCTCCTTGGCTTCAATGCGTCTGGCCTCAAAGCACACACACTCCACTCTTTGGATCAGAGTGTGCCAGGCGCGGGCGCCATCCGTAACTGCTGTAGCAGCAGCAGCACCCACGCAACTGATCGGAGTACATGTGGAACCCTCCCCTTAGGCCTATAGGACCTCCCATTATAAGACTCCTACTCCCACATAAGACCTACAAAGATCCTGATCGCTTCTCGGCCTTTTTGGCTAAGACAGTGATTCAGGAACATAGATTTTTGTTTATACCCTGGTTGGTTTGTTCATCCCGTCGTACATGGCGAAAGCCGATAACGCGACGTTAAACTGAACTCTCCCATATAAGACTACTTCTCTGAGACATTGCCCTTCATTGTAAGTATTAAAATTACCTCCCTTAAAAGACCCGCTCCCTTATAAGACCTCATTTTGGATGGTTTTTGAAGGTCTTATAAGGGAGGTTCCACTGTAAAAGTATTAGCATTGGCAGTAATATGTTGAAGGTGTACCAGCAGCGTTATGATCTCCGGATCATTTAACCAAACTGATTCTAACGTTTCTCTTTTCGCCATTTTTATGTAGGCCTATTTTTCTGACATTTTCTTACACAGCGAAAAGGATGAACTCGTAAGAGGAAGTCTGTTGAAATAAATACATACACAACTTCTTAATTTGTGCGATTATATTATTTTTACTTTTATTCGAAAATAAACCAAGGACACACACAATCATTGACTGATTTTGTTTGTCTGTTTAATAATTCTACTGCCTGTCGTCCTTATTATTCACTTCTGATTCTAATTATTTGCGTTCTTTGTCATAAGATAGAGAGAGAGACAGAAGAGAGAGAGAGAGAGAGAGAGAGAGAGAGAGAGCGAGAGAGAGAGAGATAGAGACTCATTAGGTTTTTCCATAGTTTTGTTCGAATATTGGTTCAAAAACAGTGATATAAGATTGAACTTGAATTTTCCCTTTTGGACAGAGCTAAACTGAACAACTTGATATTGTTGACGTCGACCCTCCCCCCTCTCCCCCCTCCCCATCCCCTGTTTTATCTCCGTCTTCATTTATGCTTGCACGCGCATATACACGCTCCAGTGTTATTTCCTTTTGTTTATGACGTCAACGCGTGCTTTCCTGTCACGATTTTAAGGTATGTGTACACGTTAACAATAATATTCCACGATATATTTATATTTCACCAGGACAACACAGTGTTAGGCCACTCATATTAATATGACTTACAACTCACTGTGTTGCTATGGGGAAATAGTGACATTGTGTGAATGTTGTTAACGTGTACATCAGACCTTAATATGACTTGCAACTCATTGTTTTGCCATGGGGAAATAGTGATATTTTGTGAATATAATACAGACCTTAATACGACCGTTACAACTCAAAGCATTGGCATGGGAAAATAGTGATATTTTGTGAATAACGTTAACGTGTACACATACCTTAATCTTGTTTTCAAGAAAGACTCTTTTTTAAGGTCTATTATTTGCATTTGTGACCCGGCACCACAAAAGGGGCATTTAGTGTCAAAGTGACCATTCTGATAAAATTATACATTTGACAACTGCAGACAATTCTCTTTTCCAATTATACAAGATACCAGTTATTCTATCTTTTTCCGTCTCCAGAAGTTATGAGCATTTAAAGTTAGTAAGGGTGGAGTGTCGGGGCTTTTGCGAGAAACACACGTCTAAAGTCTAGCCTAGCAGAAGAAAATGTATTGACCTACTCGTTTTAAAGCCATTCATTGAGACCATTTATAGATCATATTAAAGATTGTCCTTTAATGGATATGAAATACAAGATGTTAGAAAACACAGAAATACCCATAACTCAAAATTTGACAAAAAATTGATATTTTGGGGAACTTTGCAAGCCTGTTTTGATAAACTAGCTCAGCGACTTAATGTCCCTTTCGTGGTAGTGCTGGGTTCACATATGATATACACAGACCAACCAACTCACCACGCGCAGACAGAACAAAACTAACTACAGATGGACAGACAGACATGAGACAAACGTTAACTTTATGTAGACAGGACTGCTGGGAAATAGTCTACTCCCACGTTCCCCCATCTTCTTTTGAAGGTCGTTTCTTTCCAATTCTTTCCACTCCTTTCGGTCTGGGTGGTGGAGACATTCCTATCAAGTTGATGTCCAGAGGCACAGGCATATCACGTTCGAGTTCAACTATCTTCAGAGAGAGGAGGAGAGAGAGAGAGAGCATGAGCGAGAAGAGGGTGGGGGTGGGCTCGAGAGATAGAGATAGAGTGTAGAGAGAGAGTTTGAGAGAGAGAGCGAGATAGAGAGTGTTTAAAATTTAGAATTTATACATATGTTGGTCCATAGCCTCTCAAAATAGGGGTATAAAAAACATCACAACATTACAATATTGCAGAAGATAACATCGGGAAAAAATAAAATGTGAGAGAGAGAGATAATACGAATACGAATATGAATGTTTTTTGAGAGCAAGAGAGAGAGAGAGAACACTGAACACTGAACTGAACTGTTTTAATGTCATTGGCTTTCATAGCTTAGATGACATGGGGGTGCGGATAGAGAGAGAGAGAGAGAGACGAGAGAGAGAGAGAGAGAGAGAGCGAGAAGAGAGAGAGAGAGAGAGAGAGAGAGAGGAGAAGAGGAGAGAGAGTAACCGAATTATTTAGAAAACATGGAATCAGTGCAGAGCTAACGTTTTAAAATGCAACTTACCCAGTCCAATGATTTAATTTAATTTATTTTAATTTAATATTGGCTTAAGTCCCGTCAACAGCATGGTTTCTCAGGACTGTCACCACGAGTCAAATACTGTATCATCCAGAAATTCCTTCACTTCTAGATACATTTTAAGCCATTATTGCATTTCTTTTCTTTCTTCTGACATCCCAAGAATACTGGGTAAAATCAGTACCTTACTGTATAACCTGTGACAAGAATACTTGTAGCGGAAAGAGGGCCTAATTCAGCCTTAATTATTCCTCTGTCCACGTCCCGGGGCTAAAGAAAATGTTTCCCTGTCGCCATAACCTTAACTAACGGGACTGATCTTGTACAATTTGGAAGGGTACGCCCTTAATAATCTGACGCACTATGGATGGTGCCTGTGATTTTAATTTCACACGACCAAAAAAAAATTTCCCCTAAAAACCCCCCTCAAGACTTTAATTGCAACAGGCCAATTATTTCTTTATTTGTTTATTTTTCATTGTAAATCCAAGTAACCAATCGCATGTTGGAGTTTGTAGTTTTAGTTCAACATTTAGAAATATCATCCCCACCAATAAAAAGAAAAAAGAAAGAAAAAAAGCAAACCAAGTAATGTTATCGCTCCTACAGTATCAAAACTCATAAAAACCACCACCACCACCACCACCCTAACAAAGCAACAAACAACAACAACAACGACACACAACAACACAACAACAACAATGAACGACAACAACAACAACAACAACACAACACAACAACAACAATCCAGACAGACAAATGAACCAGACGATCTTGTTCTTTTTCCTTTCTTTCTTTCTGTCTTTCTTTTGGATTGCTTTGGATAGTATACTATGCATGCCTACATGTATTATTATTACGCTATCTTAGAACATTATGAACACCATTAGACATGTAGCCTAAAAATCAACAAACCTGTTGCACAATCATATACACACTGATTCTCGAACCGTTGTGTTTTTGCCTATTACTATTTTTTACGACATATTGTACGATTTGTAAAAGGGCGCCTAATAAGGCGTCGATGAGACCCGCCGCCTGGGCGTAGTGTGTTACGTCGCGGACTACTGGCTGGGAGGTCTCGGGTTCGAATCCTATTCGAGGCGAGGGTTGTTCGGTCCTGGCCGAAATCCCACCCAGAGTGCGGTGGCTGTGCTCAATGGGAATACTGAAACACGCATTCGAGGCTTCCTCCCTTAGCGGATGCGATTCTGAGAGTGTTGCCTAATTTCAAGACCACACTACAGGGAGTCCCTGTAGTTCTCGGGCCTGGGTAACGCCGGATATCATTATTAAGGAAGCGAGAATACAGCCCTGTCATGTCAGTCTCCGACAAATATGGAACTCCATACATCATCGTCATCATCAAAGTCCACCGCCTCATTCCATCATCATTAAAAAAAGTACTCAAATTCTGTGGCTTTGCAAGCCTTGCTCGCATGGTGACCTCCAGTTTTCGGTTTTCACGATCCAGTTCTATGCCTTGGTGCGTTCGGGGCAAAGTCATGGGATCGTGTGTTCAGGGGAGCTTGTCGGTGGCCGGTCGTGGTGGCGCCCTCGGAGAGGGACCTCACTCACGCTGGCTCCGCTACTAAGAGATAGTGTCGTCGGTGGGGCTTGTGGTTTGGGTGTCCTGAACGGGCTCCTACTGAACTCCACTTGAGTGTACTCAGCAGCAAGTGCAGTGTCTCCTCGGTTTGGTTGCCTCCTGACGGCTAACATAGGATTTCGCTCCCCTTGTGCTGCTGGTCTCGATTCTGCGACTGAACGTGCGGAGTGTGGGCTGCGAATTGGATTCGGAATGAGCGGCGTGGGAGGCAACGCCACTGTACGACCCAGAAGATGGACGCCAGCAAAAAAACGCAACACCCTAGGCATCGATGATAGAATTGTACATCTACTAGTTGCACCCGTTGCTCTTCACAAGTCCGAATGCAAAGAATTCTTTTATTCAATGTTACATTAATAAAACCTAGATGCTGTCTTGAATGTAAGAGAGTTCCCCGTACCACATACTAAAGAATAAATACAGGTTCGCATTCTTTCGTGTTTTTTCCTAGGTAGATTCATCAATTCCGACACCGTCTGCGGGCGACGCAGACGACACAAAATGTCTATGAAATTTCCTGGCATGTTTGCCTTCAAAATCACTTTCAAAGCAAATGTTGATAGACTGGTGGAATCGCTCTCCCCCAACGCGTGTTCTTCTGGAACTGTATGGAAGCAAACGTTCGACATTTAACGGTATCAGAGTTTTTAAACGGTCTTTTAAACTTAGCGTGGCCTTAGCGGTTATTATATTATAGACACGTGGTAATACATAGCTTATTACCTGTCCGTCCAAATCTATGTATTGGCCGATCAAGAAAAAAATGCAGTAAAAGCCACATGCACAGTTCGCAAATCGTTTCTGAATTCATGAAATCGGCAGACCCATTTGCTGATCAAGGATCGTAATATCGCTGCGAGTTCGCCGATTATGTTTTCTATTGTTTCTGTCATTCAGTCCCACCCAAAAGTATGCCTCACGCTGTACTTTTTGCCAAGCTTGATAATAAAGGCGACAGGTACTTAATTTGAGTGCTTGTCGTTGTGATGGTTTAATATCCGCATATACTTTTCTTCCTTTCATTACCACCATGTTAA
>JAGGCT020000035.1:1757544-1795044 GCA_017654935.2 Phymorhynchus buccinoides
TTGTGATTGCTACCAACAAACAAAGGGAGTAACTCTGGTACGCAACTTTCGGTCTATTTAGGGATAGCTGGATAGAGCATGGTTTACCAGCATAATGAGTCGTGGTCAAAGTGGTCCATAGGCGAAATGTCCGCAGGCAAATGGTTCGGTCACAGTGTGTGTGTGTTGTGTGTGTGTGTGTGTGGTGTGCGCGCTCACTGCATGTGTGTGTGCATGCATGACTAGATTCAAAGGCGTTCTGGAAAGTATAGAGAGTTGATACATTATATCTTTTACAGCTAGTTTGTGCACAGGGAAATATACCATGTATAAACCCAATCACCTTTTTGTACCTTCAACCCATAATAATTATGAGGAGGGGTAGGATGGGTTACATGTAGTATTTTACGTTAGCTGTGACTTTTAAAAAACGTCCATCGGATAAGGTAAAAAATAATCATCAAAACTTTACTATATCCGAACATCGTTTATAAGAAAAACCTGTTTATAGTAAAGGAAAAGCTGCTCCCCTGCACTTTACTGTAATCGGGGTGTACTGTATTAAGAAAAAACACCCAGCTCCCTAATCAATTCTATCCCAAAGTATTTTGTTTCCACAAGGTATATGGCTAATTTCGACAAAATGTGATAAGCTCACTTGGGGTCAACTTACTGTAAGACAATGGTGTATAATTGATTAGGAACTATTGGGAACTTCCTCAAAGTTTTGAATACATTGCAACCAATCTGGGACTGCAACATAACGTGGCGTAGCAGGTTGCAACGCTTTGTCGACCAATTTCGACGTTTGCGCTTTACACACACGCTGTGAAAGATGCGGTAATTCCATTAAATGTCTTGAGCAACGTTGGTAGTAAGGTAGCCTCTGCTGTGATCACATTGATAAATACGCGTCTGAGGTTGGTGTTTTTCCATAGCCACACACACACAAAGCCACACCCTTGCGTATGTTTATCTTCTTTTATTAATTTTTTGTTTGTGCTCAAGCCACAAACCTATTACTCACTTTTGTTGGTCTGTCCTTTCTGTCTGTCTGTCTGTCGGTCCCAAAATTGTCCGTCAGCATGTGTAAGACCTAGTGGTCTTTAATATATTGAGTTTGCATGTCACGTGACCTAGTCCGTTGTTGTGCGAGACTTCTGTTCTTGAAGATTATACAATCCATGTGCGCTGGGTGCCGCTTAACTCCCGAAAACCAAATGCCTGTGTGATGTGGGATGAATGTATGGGGTGGACGATGCTACACAATTGGCGACGAGGTGAACGGGTGCGAAACGGGGGTGACTGATTCGGTGACTACGGCAAAAGCAAAAACGGTGGAAACTGGAACACTTAACACATGGCGGCAAACTTGCCTTGTGTCCTCCCCTTTTGATCCTTCAGGAGAACCAACGAATGTTTCCACTACGGTGGGTCCGGTGGAAAAAAGGGCTTCGGAGCTGTATATGTGGCGGCAAGGGGGGCGTTGTCAACGCACAGAAAAGCCGTTACTGCTGCATTGTGCAGGAATAGAATACCAACAAGTTTCGAAACATTGCAACCGACTACGAGTCATACGATGACGCAATTTGCAGCTCTTGACGCGCATTGTTTGGCCCAGAAGACGAGATTTTCGAACGACATGTGTTTCGTCAAATGGTGCAACAAGATGACGAAACAGTCGTTCAATAGTCACCCGACTGAGGCAACAGCAGAGTTTTGCAACTTTGGGAATAAACTTTGATGAAAACATTCGCGATCAGTGTGTTTGACAATGTCAGATAGGCGTTTGAAAGCTAAACTGTTAGACAAAGGAATTTGACATGAAAACAGTTAGTTGAACAGACCAAGTTCATGAAGCCGAAGCCACCCTCTCTGAGTTCAAGATGATGGTTTTGAGACAGTGATTCAGAGACTTGGTGCAGTAGGAGGGGGTAGAGGAAAGCAAAAGGAAATGATGGGGTAAAGTGGTAACAGTTCAAATAGGGAAAGATAGTTGACATGTTTCATGTGGAGAGTAGGACATTTTGCAAGAGACAAGAATTGTCTGCCCGAGGGACACTTGTTCAAAAATGTCAGACACCTGTACATTTCGCGTGCGTGTGCAGAATCTAAAGCAGTGAATATTGTACAGGATGATGTGGAAGATAATGAAAATGTTTTTACTTTTGCGCATGGATGTGGACGAAAGTTTATGGTGAATGTGACTGTTGGTGTGTTTGTGTTTCCTATGTGTGGTAGACTCAGGGTCAATCTGCACCATTTGTTGATAGAGCAAACAGGTAAAGATGAAGACGGGCAAAGTCAAATGCCACATCTAACATAAAGCAGATGCACAAACAAACAAACTGTACGCATTCGCACAGAAAACAGCCACTCATGGTTTGCAGGCCATTCACTGCAATGTGAACATTTTTGGTTATGCTGCCAAGACACAGCAGAAATTCACAGTGATAGAGGAAAGAGCAATGTTCCAACTGTTGGTAAAGACAACTGCAGAACAGCTAGGGTTCTCAAACTCGGTTTACCTACACACACTGCATGTTCAGTTACTGAAAAACCAGAACAGAAAGCAGAGTACCAAAGTTTGTTTTCAGAGGATTTGGGAAAACTGAAAGATGAGCAGGTGAAGTTGCATGTCAAAACTGATGTTAAACCTGTCGCTCAGAGCGTGCGGCGCGTTCCATTCAGTCACCGTTCGAAGATTGAGAAGAAGATATCGGAGTTAGAAAAACTCGATATTATCGAACGGGCAGATGGACCCACAACATGGGTCAGTCCTATTGTGGTCGTACCAAAGCAAAATTCGGAAGATATTCGATTAAGCGTTGACATGAGGCAAGCAAATGAAGCTATCGAATGCGAAAGATTTCCTATTCCAACTATTGAAGAAACACTCTTGGAAATGAATGGCAGTTCGGTGTTTTCAAAACTAGATCTGAAATGGGGGTTTCACCAGCTCGAGCGTCACGTCACAACATTTGCCACTCACATCGGTTTGTTTCGATACAAGCGGTTAATGTTTGGTGTCACGTTCGCTCCGGAACTGTACCAACATACTATTCAGAACGTACTCAGAAATTGTGAAGGACAACGCAACATGACAGATGACATCATTTACGGTTCGTCAGCTGAAGAACACGATCGGAGGCTGGACACTGTCTTGAAGACATTGAAAGAAAAGGGACTGACATTGAACCCGGAAAAATGCGTTTACCGCATGTCAGAACTGCAGTTCATGGGGTTTCTGCTCTCAGACAAAGGGATCGGTCCGACAGCCGCCAAGGTTGAGGCAGTGAAAAACTCAAAACGGCCAACATGTGCATCCGAGGTGCGCAGTTTCTTGGTTTGGCTCAGTTCAGTGCTCGTTTCATTCAGAATTTCGCGACAAAAGCAGAGCCACTTCACAAACTGACGCGAAAGAATAGAAACTTTCGCAGTTGGATGAATGCTGACTTAAACAAGAGAACGCATTTCAACTTTTGAAAGACGAACTCGCAAAATCGGAAAATCTTGCGTACTTTGATGTCGAAGCAGAGACCAGAATCATCACAGATGCCAGTCCAGTTGGATTGGGTGCAGTTCTCACGCATATCCAAAACGGTGAAAAGCGTGTAATTTTCTATGCGAGCCGAAATTTGACCGCTGTTGAGCGCAAATACTCACAAACAGAGAAGGAAGCTCTCGCTATAGTGTGGGCATGTGAACGCTTCCATCAATATGTGTATGGTTTGCAGTTCACGCTTGAGACCGATCACAGACCTCTTCAGTTCATCTATTCACCAAGATCAAAACAGTCCGCACGGATTGAAAGATGGGTACTCCGACTGCAGAGTTATTCATTCAAAGTCGAGTACAAACCGGGATCTCAGAACATTGCAGATTCGTTGTCGAGGCTTGTCAAAGAAAGCAAAACAGAAGAAGGTCGGAATGTTGCTGAAGAGTACGTCTATTTCTGTGCACAAAAAGCTGTTCCGTTCGCCATGACAGCCTGCGAAATAGAACAAGCGTCCGCAGTAGACAAAGAGCTGAGTGCTGTTCGAGAGTGCATTCAGACAGGAAAGTGGGAAAAGTGCCCCAACGTGGCATACAAAAGCTTGCGCAACGAACTTACCTGCCTTGGAAAACTTGTTCTTAGGGGAACTAGGATAGTCATCCCAGAATCCCTGTACGGAAAAGTGATTGAAATCGCTCATGAAGGCCACCAGGGGATCACAAAGACAAAAGAGAGACTCCGAACAAAGGTATGGTGGGCAGGGATGGACAGGGACATTGAAAGGCAAGTCAGAGCGTGTCACCCATGTCAGCTAGTCAGTCAGCCATCCTCACCAGAGCCCATGATTCGAACCCAGATGCCAGAAAGTCCCTGGGAAGATCTGGCAATTGATTTGCTAGAACCACTTCCATCAGGTGATTCTGTGCTTGTAGTAGCTGACTACTACAGTAGATTTTTCGAGATTGTTGTCTTGAAATCTACAACTTCAGCCAAAATCATCACTGAGCTGAAACATTTGTTTACAAGGTACGGTGTACCAAAGTCCATTAAATCAGATAATGGACCACAGTTCGCTTCTTGCGAATTCAAAGATTTCATGGTGGAAAACAATGTAGAACACAAGTTTTCGACCCCGCTGTGGCCACAGGCCAATGGGGAAGTTGAACGCCAGAATCGAACTTTGATGAAAGCGATCAAAATTGCACAGGCCGAAGGGAAAGATTGGAAGGAAGAACTGGATAAATTTCTTCTGGCATACAGAACCACACCACATCAAACGACAGGTGTGAGTCTTGCCGAGTTGTTTTTCAAATGGAAACTTCGAACAAAGCTACCAGAGCTTGATTCAGCCGTGAGGTCGGAAATCGATGAAAACGTCCGAGATCGGGACCGAATCCAAAAGGAAGTCGGAAAACAGTACGCAGATGAAAAACGCAAAGCAACAGATAGGGAAACCACCGTCGGTGACGAAGTTTTACTTCAGAAGAAGCAGCAAGATAAACTCACTGCAACTTTTGAGCCAAACCCATACAAAGTTGTTCAGAGACAAGGATCCGAAGTTGTCCTTGAGTCACCTACAAATCGTGCGAGATACAGAAGAAACATTGCACACACAAAGCCTTTTGTCAAGTACAAAGCACAAACAGAAAACAGAACAGAAGAGACTCAGAGGAAAACTGATGACCAAACTGGCAGTCAGACAGACAGACAAACCAACACTGAGCCACCACCCCAGATTCAGGCTAGTCGGCATTCCACAAGAATGACAAAGCCACCAGAGAGATTCAAGGATTATGTTGTGAATGGATGAATGAAGGAATATTGACGCTTCAAGGGGTGACTATTTATGTTGATGTCTTGGGGTCCACAATGTTGAAAATCACAATGTAATACAGTTAAATCACTGTGAAAGGACTTTGCAAGCATGAAGAACATAAGTTTTGTCAAAAGAAAAACATAAACAATGTTTTGTGTTTAAAGCTTAGTTTTGAATTTTAATCATTTTAAGAAAGGTCAACATTTTTTTTCAGGGGAGTTTAGTCTTTAGAATTTATTTGGTGAATTTTACCCATGTTTATGGAAAAACTTGAACTTGATGAATCGTTAATTTTTATTTCACAACAAGGGAGAGTTTGTAGCAGTTTTTATGTTGTATGTAACACATTATTTGAAACAAGGGAGAAATTGTGGTAAGACCTAGTGGGTCTTTAATAGACTGGTTGCATGTCACGATGTAACACATTTGAAACAAGGGAGAGATTGTGGTAAGACCTAGTGGGTCTTTAATAGACTTTGGTTGCATGTCACGATGTAACACATTATTTGAAACAAGGGAGGAAGGCAGGAGAGTGGGTCTTTAATAGATTTAGTTGCATGTCACGTGACCTAGTCCGTTGTTGTGCGAGACTTCTTAAAGATTATACGTCATGTGCGCTGGGTGCCGCTTAACCTCCCGAAAACCAAATGCCTGGTGTGATGTGAATGAATGTATGGGGGTGGACGATGCTACAGCACATATTGACAAAATTGTCGCACACTTCAAATCGCAGGGCTGCTCTTTAAAATGTATATGTTTCGTTTCAATTGTCGCACGCCACAAACGATTGCGAATCCGCGCTTGTGATTTTTCTGTCTTTGCGTTTCCCTAATTCGTTTGGTTAAAAGAATGTGTAGGTGGTGCATTTTGTTTCTATTTACGTGCTTTTACTGTCTTCTTTCAAAACTGTATCTGTAAGATACCATTAAAGTGACCAGCGCTTTGAAGGTCTCGCACAGTCCTCTTCTACTGGGCCCACTGCACGTCCTCTTCGAGTTCCCTTCCACGTGAAGCAGCAGAGAAGAGACACATAGAAGGGAAATGAGTTTAACGTCCTCTGGACTGGTACAGGTACATATGGGACATTTCTGTGTGTAAAGATAGTGGTCGATCCTAGAGGTACTGCAATACCAGGTCGATCCTGGAGGTACTGCAATACCAGGTCGACCCACGGGTGTGTTGAGACACATAGAGACCAGCATCAGATGACCTTTTTTATATTTCTTCTCAGCACAATGCTTCACTGAAAATGACATTCGTTGTCATACACGGATAAATCTGCAATGATAGCTTCAAAATATAAAATCTCTCTCTCTCTCTCTCTCTCTCTCTCTCTCTCTCTCTCTCATCTCTCTCTCTCTCTACTCTCTCTCTCTCTCTCTCTCCCTCTCTCTCTCTCTCCATCTCTGCTCTCTTGGATCTCCAAATAAAGTTTAAGTTTTTAAGTTTCAAGTTTTCTCTCCCCCCCCCCCCCTCCTCGCTCTCTTCTCCCTCCCTGTGTAGCCTTCACTTCTCCTCGGCATCATGCATCATGACTTCCCTTGACTCTGCCAAACAGATCCCCCCTTCTGGGTCACTGTCAGGTAGATCAGAACGGAGAGCAGGATCATCCAGCCATCATGCCATGACTTCCCTTGACTCTGCCAAACAGAGCCCCCTTCTTGGTCACTGTCAGGTAGATCAGAACGGAGAGCTGGACCCTCAGCATCATGCCATGACTTCCCTTGACTCTGCCAAACAGAGCCCCCTTCTGGGTCACTGTCAGGTAGATCAGAACGGAGAGCAGGATCATCAGCATCATGCCATGACTTCCCTTGACTCTGCCAAACAGAGCTCCCTCCTTGGTCACTGATCAGAACGGAGAGCAGGATCATCAGCATCATGTCAGGTGCCAAACAGAGATCAGATCAGAACGGAGAGCAGGATCATCAGCATCATGCCATGACTTCCCTTGACTCTGCCAAACAGAGCCCCCTTCTTGGTCACTGTCAGGTAGATCAGAACGGAGAGCAGGACCCTCAGCATCATGCCATGACTTCCCTTGACTCTGCCAAACAGAGCCCCCTTCTTGGTCACTGTCAGGTAGATCAGAACGGAGACTGAGCAGGATCATCAGCATCATGCCATGACTTCCCTTGACTCTGCCAAACAGAGCCCCCTCCTTGGTCACTGTCAGGTAGATCAGAACGGAGAGCAGGATCATCAGCATCATGCCATGACTTCCCTTGACTCTGCCAAACAGAGCCCCCTTCTTGGTCACTGTCAGGTAGATCAGAACGGAGAGCAGGATCATCAGCATCATGCCATGACTTCCCTTGACTCTGCCAAACAGAGCCCCCTCCTTGGTCACTGTCAGGTAGATCAGAACGGAGAGCAGGATCATCAGCATCATGCCATGGCTTCCCTTGACTCTGCCAAACAGAGTTCCCTCCTTGGTTACTGTCAGGTAGATCAGAACGGAGAGCAGGTAGACCCTCGGCATCATGCCATGACTTCCCTTGACTCTGCCAAACAGAGCTCCCTTCTTGATCACTGTCAGGTAGATCAGGACCCTCAGCATCATGCCATGACTTCCCTTGACTCTGCCAAACAGAGCTCCCTTCTTGGTCACTGTCAGGTAGATCAGAACGGAGACTGAGCAGGATCATCAGCATCATGCCATGACTTCCCTTGACTCTGCCAAACAGAGCTCCCTTCTTGGTCACTGTCAGGTAGATCAGAACGGAGAGCAAGACCCTCGGCATCATGCCATGACTTCCCTTGACTCTGCCAAACAGAGCTCCCTCCTTGGTCACTGTCAGATAGATCAGAACGGAGAACAGGACCCTCAGCATCATGCCATGACTTCCCTTGACTCTGCCAAACAGAGCTCCCTCCTTGGTCACTGTCAGGTAGATCAGAACGGAGAGCAGGACCCTCGGCATTCCACACATTACATCATCCTTTGGTGAAAACCTGTCCTCTCAAAACTCTTCCCATCTTGATGGCAGACGGCCTATTCATTAAACTCGTTCATTCGTTTGTTTGTCTGTTTGTTCGTTCTCTCTTTTTGTCATTCTCTCTCAAACACAAACTTAATATTTCCAACCATATAGAAACTGCAGACATAAATTAAAAACAATATTGACATACAGTGTATCATACAATTAGATAAAACAATGTTTTACACGTTCGTGTTCCTTTCGATCATTGCTGTGTTTTATATTAATTACGACAGGCTCAGCCCCCACAATGAGTGGATCTCACCTGCCATTCTGGACGGCTAGAAGTGGACACTATGGAAACACGCTGGGTCAGAAGACCAGAAACATTGTGTCCAGCAGCACGGCTTTGACTTTGTCCTTTCTTGGTTAGTGTACTGCCTTCTTCAAACACTTTTTGGAGGTTTGGGGGGGGGGGGAGAGTGAGGTTGTTTCTATTGCAT
Source organism: Phymorhynchus buccinoides (assembly GCA_017654935.2). Classification (NCBI taxonomy): domain Eukaryota; kingdom Metazoa; phylum Mollusca; class Gastropoda; order Neogastropoda; family Raphitomidae; genus Phymorhynchus; species Phymorhynchus buccinoides. Next base: position 1,766,260 of record JAGGCT020000035.1, read on the forward strand.
GCCTATGGTTGTTAATGTAAAGTGCCTGTCTCTGGTTCTGGTTCTGGTTGGGGTACGTTGATAGAGTGTAACACCACAACACAGCTACAAGGGGACACTCAGAGGACAGCAACAGAGGACAGCAACAGAGGACAGCAACAGAGGACAGCAACAGAGGACAGCAACAGAGGACAGCAACAGAGGACAGCAACAAGTTGCAGAGGACAGCAACAGAGGACAGCAACAGAGGACAGCAACAGAGGACAGCAACAGAGGACAGCAGCAGAGGACAGCAACAGAGGACAGCAACAGAGGACAGCAACAGAGGACAGCAACAGAGGACAGCAACAGAGGACAGCAACAGAGGACAGCAACAGAGGACAGCAACAGAGGACAGCAACAGCGAGCGTCTAGTGGGACTCGCGCATTCACCCAGGCAGGGAGAGGAGGCAGATGGTCTCTTTTTCGACAAGGATTTATTCCCTTCGTTCAGAAATCAGAAATCAGTCTCTTTTCGCCCAAATTGGCTACAGCTTATATACAGAGTCATAGAGCCAGAAAGCACGTTCCCTCGGACAATGACAAAATGGTAGGATCATGTCCAATCCCCAACATCACACCATCAAGGCTGTGGATAAGATCATGGGGCTTAAAACATCCATCCAAGATGGGAGAGGAAGGGCAACATCAAGGCAGTAGGGGCCTACTAACACCTACCCCTAGTTAATCCATGGAACACGGAGTGGTAGTAACCTGTCCACTCGGAGGATCAATTCCAGACCATGGTACACTAAGCTCAATCATAAAGTGACAGAAAACGTGTGCTCTCTCTATCCTCTATGACAACTGTATACCTCTCATTCAGGAATAAGCGTGACACTCAGTGTTACAAGAGCCTAAAAAGGCCATAGCTGAACGGAATTGGTTATCACACACGAAAGGCTGTAACTGAACGGAATTGGTTATCACACACGCAAATACACAACAAGTGCAGAGTGACATTATTTTATTGACGAGACAAAACAGAACATGTAATATTTCAACAAAAATGTCTCTGTCAAACAACATAGAAAATACAACAATACTTCCATTCTTCACAGCCAAGCAGTCTCCAAATTGGTTATCGTTCGAAATCCTGTCACTGAACAAAAGTGTAAGTTCCCCCATTTCTACAATGACTTGTTTTGGTTGTTATTACTGCTGGTGTTCTAATCTTTGTTTTTCTGCTACAGATTCCGTTCCTCTCAGTGCAGACAGGGTGTTCACCATTGGTGACTATGGAGCCAATGATGGCTATTCTTCAATGCCTCTGATGTGCAGCATTGTTGGTGAGTTGATGATTGTCCTGTAACAAAGAGGTTACAACCGGATTAGCCTCTGATGTGCAGCGTCATTGGTGAGTTGATGATTGTCCTGTAACAAAGAGGTTACATCCGGATTAGCCTCTGATGTGCAGCGTCATTGGTGAGTTGATGATTGTCCTGTAACAAAGAGGTTACAACCGGATTAGCGTTGTATGCACTTTAGGGATATCGCCCTCAGTCTCTTCATTTTTAATAAGCTGCTTCGTTTTCTTCTTCTTCTTCTTTTCTTCTTCTTCTTCTTCTTTCTCAGTCACTTCGTTCTCCTTCTTAGTGTTTTGTCCTCCTTCTCCCTCCGAGTTCTTCTCCTTCTTCACACACAGCCTTCTTTATTTTTTAGGTCCGCAGTATTGCTGCACCGGCTACTGTTGACATTATTAAATGCTTCTGCTGTCCGTATAATATTCTTCTGCTGATGTGGGTGGATTTGTTACCAGACCACCTCCGTCAAAAGCATGGAGACGACCTGGCCATTCAGATCATCTACGAAGATCAGGAGAAGAACGATTTCAACAGTCTGTTCAGCAGGTTGAATGGTCAGTGGTTTGACAGTAAAGTACCTCTTCTTATCTTTTGCTTTATTTTTTGCTGCCTGTTTTGCCTGTTTTTGTTTCTTTTCTTTTTTTGGTCAGTGGTTTGACAGTAAGGTTCTTGCTTCGTACTTTGTAACTGCTACTCACACCTAATAATTTGTAACCTCATACACTTTCGCTTATTCGTCGAAAACGTTTCACACAATGAATGTCCATAAGAGACATATGACTGGAAATCAAGTGTAGCTTTGTTAAAGAAATTAAAAAATCAAGATAGGGTAGCTTGGTATAGCATTTCACATGCCATATCAAACGGCCTCTCAACATTGCATTATTGATGCTGATCATGATATTTGTGAGATGCACAAGAGATCAGGCTTTGGGTAGAATGTTACATAATTATTCATAGTTCTTATGAATTGTAGTTTAAGTAATGAAAACAGCTGAAATGTTCGGGTTTCTTTTGGAAGTCAGTATATATTATTTTTGTCTTCAGACAGCAGCAGCTACATGTCCAGGTTCCCCAACGTCTACCCCCTGGCCACCAACATCAACTTCTACAAACAGTGTGTTTCTCACAACTCCTGTGACGTCATCTTCACCAGCCATGCTGCCCACTTTATGGAGAAACTGTGAGTGGAAGAAAGAGAGCGTAATATTTGTGGTTTGTTGTTACAAGTTCCTTGTATTCGGTCCACAACAATGGAGATAGGGTTATCTTGTTGGGTTTGTATCAACGTCTGCCTCTCTGTGTGTCTGTGTTCGTCTTTCTATCTGTCAAGTGTTCTCTTTTCTTTTGAACTCTGCTAGGTGGGCTTCCATCAACGTGGGTGCAGGATCACCTTACTTCCAAATTGTCTGTCAGTTTTTGTAACCTTGCTTATTGTTGCCTTGAAGTGTGATCTCCAAAACTGAACTATCTGGCCTAGGCCACTCTGCAACACATTCTGTTTGGCCTTTTTATTTGGCGTGCATGCTCATTTGATGTGTCGGATTAAACAAAGCACCGTAATCAAAACTGAAATTGAACCACAGCCAGTTTTTGAAGACATCAAAAATCTGCAATACCTCATCTCCTTGGTCTAGTTTTTCTAGACGACGGTCGCCGTGCGCATAACTGTTACGCCAAAAAGGGTCTAAGAAACACCAACTAACCACGAATAACGTTAGCTTAAGTAAAGATAACTCTAATAGCTTACTCTTCACTTTCAGGAGAGAGAAAAGAGTTGCTATCCAAAAGGGAGATAAATCATACCTCACTGACACTGTGACAGGTTGTACGATTATTTCGATTTCATTGTCAGTCTATTTTGTTTGCAGAAAATTAAGTTTGCACTACATTATTCCATCTAAGTTCTAACATGATGAACATTTAAGAAAGAGCATTACAAAAATACTTGTATTTGTTTACTTTACTAAAATCACCCCATACATTTTCGCTGTAGAGTGAAGAATATTTGTCTGTATACCACTTTCTAGACATTGGCTTCCATTTGTAAGCAAAAAGTTAAGTTCTTGCGAGAACTAATTTTAGTCTAGAAGAAAAATAAATCTCTACCCTTCTCCTCTCATTCCTTTCCTCTTTACTTCCCCTCCCCCTCTCATTCCTTTCCTCTTTACCCCCCTCCCCCTCCTATTCTTCTTATCTTTACGTTCCCTCCCCCTCTCATTCCTTCCTCTATACTTCTCCCTCCCCCTCTCATTCCTTTCCTCTTTACTCCCCCTCCCTCCTATTCTTCTTATATTTCTTTTCTTTTCTTACTTCATTTTGTTTTGTTTTGGTTCATAGAATGATGCTCACTTATTTTCGGTCCCTCCACATCCCATTTGTTAAGTATTTATGTATAGGCCTAATGCTGCATTTGTTATCTGTCTGTTTATATTGATAATGTGCCTGCTTTGATGACAATGTGTGTTCGTTGTCTTTGCTTTGCATGCCTTTCTTATTCATAGAATTCTTTGCTTTTGATTTTCTTTTATTTTCTCTTTTTTCTTCTTGAGGACTGGATGAAAAAAAATATAAAGTTATCATTCATGAGTCATTCATTCTCGTCCTCTCTCATATTCGTCTCATTCTCCGACATCTGGAATTTCCTTTCTCTCGGTAGTCGCTCGCGTCATCCTCTCCGGTCGTCGCTTTTCTCTCTCTTCTCTCTCCTCTCATCTTCTCGTCTCGGGTAGTCTCTCGTCATCTCTTCTCTCTCTCTCTCTGTGATGGGCCCCCTGTTTTTTTTTTTGATTTCAGAGACATGTTTCAAGGACTCGTATTTGACCCTCTTTGCAAACAAAAGAGGGCTCCAGAGATTTAATGTGGGTAACGAGACTGGACCGACTTCCTGCTCTGAGAGCAAGACTAAGAACTCAAACCCAGGGTGAGTTCTCTTTGATGTTGATATTAGAAGTGACGATGACGTACGACAATGATGATACGGATGATGAGATGTAGGATGAGGGGTACTGGAAGATGATTTATTTCCTCACGTATTTTTAGCTGCCCCAAACTGGTATCAGGAGCGTTCTACTAATGTATCATATTACACAAGTTGTTTTATAACAGTCACGTATGTTTTACGTGTGTGGTATTATCACTTCAGATACAAAAACCCTAAAGCTTTTGGCTGCTCCTAAAAAATACCGACCGATGATGATAGTGTTTTATGTACTGACGTGTGTCTGATATTGGATGTTGTTTTATTGTCTCATGAAGACGTCACCGCTCGAAGTGGAAGTGAGGAGTATGCTTTTGTATGTCCTGTCTGTCAGCGTGTGTCCATCGTGGTACATATATACCATACGTATTGGTTTGAGAGCTACTGGATATCGAACCAGAGTAACAGTGACATAAGTGCTGTGCGAAAACTTTCTTTTGTTCTACTTATCTCTGTGTTATACTATCATATTCGCTTGCATCATCTTGTTCGTGGCAAAATGTACCATATAATTTTCTCGTGTAAGATAAGATAACCCTTGTACAGTGAAACGAGCAACCTGCCTTCCATGCTTTTCTGCCACGCTTCTTATACATCCCTTATTATATTAAAAAATTAGTCACAATATGCATAAAAAGCCGGACTGTCCTCGGCAAAAAGAAAAGACACTCCGGAGATGCACATGTAGTAACTATGTTCTATCTACTGTCATAGGCTATGAAATAGCCCATTTCCTAAAATAGCCCATTCCTAAAATTAGACCCGATTAGTGTGTAGCTCACCTAATTGGACGTTTGAGTTAGCTACATGACTATCGAACGAGATGGGAGGGGACAATGATCGCGGACATAGCCTGCTGCCTGGCAACAACTACCGCAGGCTTATAAAACAAAACCCTGCAAAACAACTTCCTAACGATTATATTTTCATCATGCTATTGTTTGTGGGTGCATTTGCATGTTTCTGTTTATACAGGAGGCGTTTTGCTCACTGCCATACAACTTGTGCAGCGTCCCCTCCAGGCATGCCGTTTGTAAGTCTCAATCACACCTCTGGAAATGAGATAATACATGGAGTTGAACAATGCCTGGAGACAAATTTAAAGACGATACATGCTCCACTCACGCATCTGTATCTGTTCGTTTCTCTCATTAACTTTATTCTTGAGCAGTGACAGCAGGCAGCAACAGTAGTAGTAATTAGTAGTAGTAGTAGTAGTAGGTAGTAGTAGTTGTAGTAGTAGTAGTAGTAGTAGTAGTACAGAAGTAGTATAAACAATAGTAATACAGTAGTAAAAGGCGGTATTAGTGGTAGGCACTAATATTGTGTTATTTGTTGGTGTTTAGCTGCTCTTGCAGCGCAGCAGCAGCAGCAGCAGTAGTAGTTAAGTCTTACATTAGAAGTGTAGTAGTAGTAGCATGGCAGCACAGTATAGATAATAGCAGCAGTAGCAGTAGTATAGTATTAGGGCCGTTGCCGTAGCAGTAGCCTAATATTAGTGGTAATTTATAGGTGCTTTCTCGCTCTTGCAGCAGTAGTATTAGTTAGTAGTAGTAGTAGTATCGAAAGTTGTCGGCAGTGGCAGTTCGCTAGTAATGTAGTGAGCAGCAGGCAGCAGCAGCAGGCAGCAGCAGCCAGCGCATCAGTAGTAGTAGTAGTAGTATAGTAAGTTAGTAGTAGTAGTAGTAGTAGTAGACAGCAGACGCAGTAGTAGTAGTAGTATGTAGTAGTAGTAGTAGTAGTAGTAGTTAGTAGTAAGTAGTAGTAGTAGTAGTAGTAGTAGTAGTAGTAGTAGTAGTAGTAGTAGTATAGTAGTAGTAAGTGTATTAGTAGTAAGTAGTGGCAGTATAGTAGGGTAGTAGTAGTAGTAGTCGAAATTGTAGCAGGTGGCTAGTAGTAGTTATTAGTAGCGAAGCAGCAGCAGCACAGACAGCTGTAGTCGTAGATAGTAGTATAGTAGTAGTGGTAGTTGAGTAGTAGTAACAGTAGTAGTAGTACAGTCGTAGTCGTAAGTAAGTATGAGTTAAGTTAGTGAGTTAGGTATGCAGGTTAAGCAGCAGCAGTTCAGCAGTTAGTAGTACAATAGTAGTAGTAGTAGGATTAGAGTCAGTAGTGAGTAAGAGTAGTTATGTAGTGAGTAGTAAGTGGTAGCATGTACAGCTATTGAAGTTAGTAAGTTAGTGGTGACAGGCAGTGTAGTTGGCAGTTAAGCAGCAGCACGGCAGGCAGGCAGTAGTAGTCCAGTCAGAGAGTTATAGTTGAGAAAGTAGTAGTTACGTAGTAGCTAGTAGATCCGTGAGCCGTAGCGTAGTAGTTAGCAGTTGCAAATCAGAGAGAAAGCGATAAAGTAGAGTACAGTAGTAGCAATGAAGTATATAGTAGTCAGTTTAGTCAGTAGTATTAGTTGACGTAGTAGGTAGTAGTAGTAGTAGTACGTAGATCAAGAAGTAGCAGTAGTTAAGCAGTAGTAGTAGTAGTTAGTAGTAGGCAGTCCAGCAGCATGTAAGCGCAGATAAGTAGTATTAGTAGTAGTATTTTTAGTAGTAGTAGTAGTATTAGTAGTAAGTAGTAGTAGTTAGTAAGTAGGAGTTATCGACGTACGCAGTATTAGTATTAGTAGTAAGTAAAAGTAGTAGTAGTAAGTGTAGTAGTAAGTCAGTAAGTAGTTTATAGTAGTAGTAGTAGTAGTTAAGTAAGTGAAGTAGTTAGTAGTACGTAAGTTAGTAGAAGTAATAGTAGTCAGTTAGTAGTAGTAGAGGATGTAGTTAGTAGGAGCAGTAGTAGTAGTAGTATAGCAGGCAGCCAGCAGCCGCAGCAGGAGTAGTAGTTAGTATGTAGTAGTAGTAGTAGTAGTAGTCAGTAGTAGTACAGTGAGTAGTAGTAGTAAGTAGTAGTAGTATTAGTATAGTAGAGTATTAGTAGTAGCAGCATAGTACATTAGTAGTAGTAGGTAAAGTTAGTAGTAGTAGTAGTAGTAGTAGTAAGTAAGGAGTAGTAATACGTAGTAGTATACAGTAGTAGTCTTATTCGTGGTGCTTGCTGCTCTTATCATCAAGTAGGCGGTGTTAGGGTCCCACCGGGTCTTAGTTGTAACAGCAACCAGCCTTCATTGCTCGAAGCACCCCTTGAACTGTCCACAGTGACGTATCACTACATGACTTGATGACATCACATTGTCTGACGTCAACAGATGAAGTGTAATAACTCGTGGAATCAGTAGTATTTACATACATCAGGAGGGTATGAGATCCCAGACCATTTTGCCAGATTGACTCTTAACAGTTCTCCTTTCTACTTTGATAATGCCCTTAAATTCATTTGTTTCTTAATTGTTATCTCGCTGCAGTCCAGAGGACAGATCGAACCATCAAAGGCACGTAGGGAGGAGGCAGAGGGTATCCTTTTACGCAACATAATTAGGTTTATTAGTTTCTAACAATTAAATGCTTACACACCTACAACCCACACAATTTGTGCTCACTACTAAATGGTAGTTTTCAAACGAGGACATATAGTACGGGACATGTTCTTTTGGTATACTTTTACAAAAGAGCAAATACTGTGTGCTTTGTATGGGGGTCGAGGTTGGCTGACATATCCTTGATATATGTTTTGTTTCAGGAATGAAGTTGTTGAAAGTTGCACATACTGTTGCGTGTATTCCAGATGAAGCCCAGATTCAGAGTCCCCTTTGAGAGACATGGGATCTGCTGTACAAACATCCTAGGCTACCGTCCTATGAACATTTACGTGAAGGTCCTTGCCCTGTGGCTACAAAGCCATGTGGAAGTAAACACCCAGGATAGAGGTCAGTGAACCTTACGATGAGGTCACTGCGTTGCCCTGTGTCTATGAAAAGCCCACGTGAGAGAACACACCAGGAACAAGGTCAGTGGACATTACGATGAGGTCAGCTCGTATGCCCGTGTGTCCATACGCCTGTGATAGATGGACACCAAGAACAGAGGTCCAGTGGGACATAACGATGGGTCAAACTGTGCCCTGTGGTCCTATAAAGCCATGGTGGAGAGAACACCAGACAGATCTGGTCAAGTGGCCAATTACGAATGAGGTCCATTGTGCCACTGTTCTTAAAGCCATGTGGAGAGAACACCACGACAGAGTCATTGAATACATTAGATGAAGGTCAACTGTGCCATGTGTCTATAAAGCCAGTGGAGAGAACATCACAGGACAGAGGTTCAGCTGGAACATTACGATGAGTTCACTGTGCCCGGTAGTCTATAAAGCCACGTGGAGAGACCACAACCAGAACAAAGGTTTAATGTGGACTGAACGATGAGGTCACTGACCGGGTCCCTGTGTCTATAAAGCCATGTGGAGAGAACACCAGGACAGAGGTCAGTGGAACATTACTGATGAGGTCACTGTGCCCTGTGTCTATAAAGACCATGTGGAGAGAACACCCGACGAGGTCAGTGGACAGATTACGCATGAGGTCACTGGCAACTGTGGCCCTTTGTCCTATAAAGCCATTGTGGAGAGAACAAACCAGGAACGAGGTCAGTGGGAAATAACGATGTATTTCACTGTGCCCTGTTGTCTATAAAGCCGATGTTGAGAGAAACCAGAGACAGAGGTCTGGACATTACGATGAGGTCAATTGTGGCCCCCTGTTTCTATAAATCCAGTTGAGAAACACCAGGGACAGAGTCAGTGACATAACGATGAGGCTGTCACTGTGCCAGAGTTGTCCCCTATTAGCCACGTGGAGAGAACAACCAGGAAAGAGGTCAGTGGACATGTACGATGAGGTCCACTGTGCCCCTGTGTCTGATAAAAGCCCATTTGGAGGAACACCAGGCCAGAGGTCAGGGACATTTACGCGGTATGAGGTCACTCGTGCCCTGTGTCTATAACGCCATGTGGAGAGAACTACAGGTCAGAGATGGGTCCGTGGACATTACGATGAAGTCCTGTGCCTCTGTGTATATAAAGCCACGTGGAGAGAAACACCACACAACAAAGTCAGTGGCTAACGAATGAGGTCACTGTAGCCCTGTGTCTATCAAGCCACGTGGAGCAGAAACACCAAAACAAAGGTCAGAGTGGACATTACGATTAGGTACACTGTGGCCACTGTGTCATAAAGCCATTTGAGAGAACACCAGGACAGAGGTCAGATGGAACATTACGATGAGGTCACTGTGACCTCTGTGTCTATACAGCCGATGTAGGAGAGGAAACCCAGGCAAGAGTCAGAATGGACATAACGATGAGTTTGCACTGGTGCCCGTTCTCTACATAAAGCATTATGGAAGTACACCAGGACAAGGTCCATTACGATGAGGTCACTGTGTGCCCTGTGTCTACTACAGCCACGTGGTCAAGTGAACACCAGATCACAGGTCATTAACGATGATGTCCACTTGGTGGCCCTGTGTCTATAAATAAAGCCCTATGGACTACGACACCATATCAAATGGTCATTACGATGATGTCACTATGCCCGAGTCTATAAAGCCATACATGGAGAAGAAACACCAGTGCAAGGGTCATTACGATGAGGTCACTATTGCCCTGAGTCTATATCAAAAAGCCATAGTGTAGAAGACAACAGCATGACAAAGTCAGATTCAACATTTATAATATGCATCCAAACCCATCCCCTGACGTGATTGTTTAGAGCAGTAGAGGGTGGGGGGAGGGCAGACAGTAAGACAGATCAGAGGGAGGCAGAAAGAGTGGTGATGTGGAGCAGGGCAGCTCACAGCCCATTATCTTATCAAACAGCTCTTATTATTCGGAAAGAAGAGGACCAGAGCCTTAAGATAATTATTTTTCCAATCAACCAAGAGAAGCTCCAGCCCCAAGATTCCCTACAATTATCGGCCCCGCAATCGCTCTCTGCTCGTATAATGACTCAAGACGTTGAAGGTTCGAAACCCGTCAGAGACCATTCAAAATGGTGACGGCAGAGGGCGTGCAGGAGACGTATCCTGGCTGTCTAGCTCACGTAGAGTGCGTGCAGGGAGCTCGTGGCCTGGAACATTAATGGGCCGACCACACTGCATACGATTTGACCCCAAAACGACACGACTGTGACGATGTCTGTGAATCATAAGTCATCGTGAAATAACAGAACGTCGAATTATGAAATGCATGTGGGGGGGGGGGGGGTTCACTACACGCGCGCGCGCGCACGCAGCACACACATACACACACGACACATACGCAGACGCACGCATCACTCACCCACTCAATCATTCCCTCAAACGTAACTCTCTATCTATCTCATCATCTCTCATTCTCTCTCTCTCCTCTCTCTCTCTCTCTCTCTCGCACTCACTCACACACACACACAAACACTCACTCACTCACTCACGCATGGCACGCACGCACGCCACGCGCTTCAACTGCGCGCACGCTCGCACACGCACACGCATCACGCCACACGCACACACACAAGCCCCCAACCGACAACGCAGTGTGCCAACGCACTTCACACGCACACTTCTTCACTGCATACCATCGGGCATCCCACACACACTGGATCACATACAAATACACACACACACACACTTCACACTGTCACCCAACACACACACCACAACACACACACACACACACAGACCACACACTTCACATACGTGCTTCACGCACGCAAGCACTCACTCACTCACCGCATACTCACTGCACTCACACTCTTGTACTCTCTGTCTCTTCCTCTTCAACTCTCTCTCTCTCTCTCTATCGCATCACAATCTGTCACCTCACTCTCACTCACTCACTCACGCACGCACGCAGTGCGCCTGGCACGCGCGCACTGCGCGCTTCTTCGCTGCACACGGCACACGCGCACGCACACGCACAAGCACACGCACGCACGCACAGTGCACACACGCACGGCACACGCGCACGCACACACACACACAAAAACAAACACACACATACACACACACCACACACACAAACACACTGGGTGCAGCTTCACACACACACACAACACACACACCACACACACAAAACACAACGAGGCGCTGAAAAAGGGGGGGGGAAGGAGCAAAGATGTAAAAAAACAAGGAACGTTACTTTTATTTTAATGCAAACAGAGATATTAATTTATGCATGTTACTGAAACAGAAAAGGATAGAAGGCCAAAATGCAATTTGAGACTCCCCCCCCCCCCCCCCCCCACCACCCACCACCCCCCCCAAAAAAAAAAGATTCGGGACATCCAAGAAGTTCTTTGAAAGCAAAACGGGAAATAATTCGATTTACTTAAAGTGATAGCGGACTCCCAAAAAAAAATAAAATGAACCATTAGAAAATGTATTGGCAATAGGAAGAGAGAGAACGAAAGAATGTGAACTAATAAAGAAAGGAGGGGCATGTTTTTATATTTTTTACACAGGGGATTGTTATCTGGCAGAGACGAATACATCAGACCCGGCATTGCAGTACATCCAGGATCTGCTCAGAGCTTTGGATGATGGTTGGTTGATGGTTGGTTGATGGTTTCGTCCCATATGTGTGCTGTTTCGCAACCGAGTGGACGTAAAACCTAACGTTCAGTCATTATATGTTTTTCAGTCTTTTGTTTTTAAATACAAGTTAGTTTTTCTCATAAATTCCTTCAACGATTCATTAGACCATCTGGCGATAGTCCGTTTTGACTCTAAGGCGTCGAGTTAGTGAAATAATCAATGAACATTGTACAACCAAACAACAACGAACACGCCATTAGATAGTTCACATGGACTGATACAGTTTGTCGCCATTAGATATTTCACATGGACTGACAGTTTGTCGCCATTAGATATTTCACATAGTACTGACAGTTTTTGGTGCGCCATTAGTATTTTCACACATGGTACTGACAGTTTGTCGCCATTATATAGTTTCTTCACTGAACTGATCAGTTTGGTCGCCATTATATAGTTTCACATGGAACTGACAGTTTTTGTCGCCACTATAGAATTTCACATGGACTGACAGTTTGTCGACATTATATCCTTTCTCATGTGACTGAAGCAGTTTTCGCCATTAGATATTTCACGATGGACTGACAGTTTATCCCCATTAGATAGTTCACATGTTAGCTGACAGTTTGTCGCCATTATCTATTTTTCTCATGACTATACTTTGTCGCCATTCAGATTATTTCACTACGACTGCCAGTTTCGCGCCCTTAGATATTTCACATGGACTCGATACCAGTTTGTCGCCAGTAGATATTTTCTCATGGAGCTGACAGTTTGTCGCCATTAATTTTCGCAATGGACTGACAGTTTGTCACCATTAGCTATTTTCATCACACGGACGACGTTTGTCGCCATTAGATATTTCACACGACTGACAGGTTTGTCGCCATTAGAGTATTCACAACCGGCTGATCGAGTTGTCAACCAGTAGATATTTCACAATGGGACTGATACATTTGTCGCCATTAATATTTCACATGGACTGATACAGTTTGTCGCCATTAGATATTTCACACGGAACGCGTTTTTTGTCACCATTAGATATTTCTTCAATGACTGATACAGTTTTGTCGCCATTCGATATTCTCACATGGACTGACAGTTTGTCACCATTAGATATTTCACATGGACTGTCATACACGTTTGTCGCCATTAGATATTTCACATGGACTGAAGTTTGTTCACCATTAGATATTTCTTCAATGGACTGATACAGGTTTGTCCGCCATTAATATTTCACGATGGACTCGGACCAGTTTGTCGCCATTAGATATTTTTACTCCTGGGACTGATACAGTTTGTCGCCATAAGATATTTCACACGGACTGACAGTTTGTTGCCATTAGATATTTCACGACAGGCACATGAACAGTTTGATCACACGAACTGCTAAAGTTGGTGATCTCGTCCCGCGGCGCACAACTTGTCACGTATGATTGCGGGATCGAGAAATACACAAGAAACCGGACAGAAACATAAGATCTAAGGACACACATATACGCCACACACCCCAGCGCGCACGCACTACACCTGGCACAGACAAGATACAGGCGTGAGGAGAACTGGTGTTAACAGGCAATGATCCCACAGTTCTGGTCATCTATTCTTCCTATCCACTATTTCAACTTCAAAGTCATGGATAAAGGAATGGGAAAGCTGTCGCCAAGACATGCTCAGCTAGGAGCCTGCTACGTTTTCTGTAAATAGATTTAGGCACTAAAACTCCGCCAAAGATATGCATGCTTCTGCTTCTCTGTACTTTTGACGAAAGTCTATTCAAGTTGCTATATGATCTCTGTGCAGGCTAACATTACTCACATAAAGATCACCTATTTCCCAATGGCAACGACAGTCAGCTAAAATCATATATGAGTGGTCATAACATTGTTGTGGGCCAGGGTAAATAATTATATATCATTTTTGTGAATAATGTTTAACGTGTACAGAATACTGACCTTCATGGCGAAGTGCTCTGTATTTAATAGGGCAGTCACGCACTTATTAACAACGTATGATTGCGACCATGGATATTCATCCCTTCCAGAATGTTTTGGTGAAATTGTTTAAAGATTAAGCATTTTCATGACATTTTTCTTTAAATGTAACTACAGCAATAATGTCATTTGCAAGACATCTTGAGTTCTACTTGCTTGTATTAGTTGCTTCCTTCCACATATTTTCTCAAGGAAAGTTATAACACATTGGGCTTCAGATAATTCACTGGTAACGGCTTAACCTGGAAATAATTCATGTATCAATGTCTTCTCTCCTCGCAGAAGCTACAAGAGTGAAGGGAACGAGACGGTTCCTTTGCTGACTTGATGAAGACCAATCCTCGGAGGTGTGGTCCAGGACCACGTTCTAAACATGCAGTCCTGCAGAGACACCGCAGTGCACGCTCAGAAGTCGGCCATTGTGGAGGAAGCTGTACTGGAAGGTTCGCTCCCTGGTTTATGAGCAAGGCTCCGGAGACGTACCGACAGTACCAACTTTGTGTCCTAGGAGTGGTGCCAGAAGATGTGAAGGCCTCTCACATGTAGAGAGGAAACATAGACTGGGCAGGGACTTGTCTTTTTCAGTCCAATTGTTGAGGTTACCTTGATTGCGGTGAGGTCGGATCATGAGTGATAGGAACAGGTCAAGCCCATTTCTGGCTCATTATCGGATTTCGGTTTCGGTTTCACATCCCTCCATTTTTAAATCCGGCTAAAATCACGCTTTTTTATGCCTTTTTAACCCCCCCAAAAGAGTGTGATTTAAGCCATTTTCTGCATCTTTTTTACTCACTCGAAACACAGTGGTGATTTAGGTCGGTTTTACATCTCGAAAACAGTCGTGATTTAGGTCGTTTTTACTCTCGAAAACAGTGTGATTTAGTCGTTTTTACTCTCGAAAACAGCGTGATTTAATTGTTTTTTACTCTCGAAACAGTGTGATTTAGTCGTTTTAACTCTCGGGATAAACAGTGTGATTTACGTCGTTTTATCCTCGAAAACAGTGCGATTTTAGTCGTTTTTACTCTCGAAAACAGCGTGATTTAACGGGGAAAGGGGGTTTCTGGCCCAAGAGGGAATCCCCTACTTTTAGATACAAAAACGCTACTTTAAGGGGTAAAAAAAGTAAAAATTCGTATCCCCTTTATTCTGCCAAATCGGAAAAAAAAAAACACTACTTTTAAGGCAGAATAAAAGCAAAAAATCAGACTTTTTTTTAAACCCCATATTTAGATACAAAAACAATACTTTTAAGGATTAAAAAAAAAAAAGAAAGAAAAAAAAAAAAAAAGAAGAAAAATTCTTTGTTAAATATTGAAATGATTTGTATTCTTTCTTCACAAACACTTATTTTGTCTGTAGCCTTATTCTCAAAGGGGGTCTATTTATACTACCATGAACCGGTCTAGGCTTTCCGCCGTAATTAAGAGATCAGATAACCGTCGTCGCCTCTGACTAGGCTGGAGTACTGCCAACTTGTATTTAAGCTACAGGGGGATTTCCGATAACGTCAAGCATAGTGAAGAGAGGAATTGATAGAATTCTTCGAATTTGAAAAAATGCATAGAATTCTTGGGATTTGAAAAAAATGCATAGAATTCTTGGGATTTGAAGAAAATGCAAAGAATTCTTGACTTCCTACAAAATTTCTTTCAACTCTAAAGGTTTTTTTTTTTTTTTTTTTTTTTTTTAATACTTTTTATAAACAATTTTTTTTCTAAGAAGTTACTCAAGTTCTTTTTAAGTTCTTTTTATGTTCTTTTATAGGTTCTTAAAGAAGTTTTTGTTAAGTCAACTTTAAGTTATTAATAAGTTCTTGGTTTTCATGCTGTCAAACCAGAGCGACACACCACCGTGTGTTCTTGTAGTTATGTTCTTTTTCATGCTGTCAACCAGAGCACCACCACCGGGGTGTTCTTGTATTTTATGTTCTTTTCATGCTGTCAACAGAGCCACACACCACCGGGTGGTCTTGTATTTATGTTCTTTTCATGCTGGTCCACCAGAGCCACACACCACCGTGTGTTCTGTAGTTATGCTTCTTTTCATGCTGTCAACGCGAGCCTTACACCACCGTGTGTTCTTGTAGTTATGTTCTTTTCATGCTGTCAAACCAGAGCCTTACACCCCCGTGTGTTTCTTGTAGTTATGTTCTTTCATGGGTCAAACCGAGAGCTCACACACCACCGTGATGTTCTTGCAGTTTATGCCTTCTTTTTCATGCTGTCAAACCAGAGCAACACACCACGCTGTGTTCTTGTAGTTTTATGTTTCTTTTCATGCTGTCAAACCTAGAGCCTTACACCACCGTGTGTTCTTGTAATATTATGTTCTTTTCATGCTTGTCAAACCAGAGCCACACACCATCATGTGTTGCTTCCAGGTAGCTGTGTTTCCAGAGAGTGTGGTGTAATCTGTGAAGGAGTTTCGGGTTTAAACAACATTTTAAACCCACTTTTCTTCAAAAATAGTGGGTGTCCTCCTCTAGCACAGAAGCTTACTTCTCTTCTCTGACGTTCCCTGGCCACTGATCGGCCATCATGGTAAGATACGATCAGCGTCCTATGTGTCCGTTTTCAGTTTTCGTTGTACTCCCTCTTCATCGAAACCGATACATTCCGATTTCGTCGTTCAGAGACGCCCGCCGTAATGGAGGCACGATGCATCTACCCACTAGCTCCCAACAAAAGAAGCTAAACGAAGAAGGTTGATAACTGTTACCCGCAATTGTAGCCTAGCTTCAGAGGGTTGTTTCACCTTTTAAGCAGGAAATTGTCCCATATATTTGCCTTCGCCGGGTCGAGAGAACGTAAACACCAATATTTTAGCAGCAAATTATCCTCCATGTAGACCGATGACAGATCGTCTATAGTGTTTCCGTTTCCCAGTCCTTTGGCTGATGAATCTGGCAGCTATGTTAGGCTACAGAACTGTTCTCCAGTCCTTTTGCTGGACAAGTGTGGGGATAATATCGTGGGTATAGGCTCTCTGTTAGCTCATACTATTTTCGCCTCATCTGCTGTGTATAATGGTGGTTTAGTCAGAACACACACACACACCCCACACACACACAAGTAAAACTGGCATCTGGTAGCGTTAACCGCTATTGTTTGTCAACAGTGCCACCCCCTCAGTTGAGGCTGTTGTGCTAATCTTAATAACCAGGCTTCAACAATAATCATGCTTGGGTATGAACCCAGGGACTACAAATACAATGCTCTCCCCGGGAACCTAGTAAACTGGAAACCTGGACACCAATATGTCCAGGTCTGCCACTTCTGTGATTTGGAGCAGAAGTTCTGGTCGTTGTAGAATCGTTTACAAAGCAGAGAGACAATCAGTATGAAAGCCCTGCCAGCCTGACGTCTGTCCGTATGCTCAACTCCCTCGCTGACTCAGGTTTTATACACGCATGAACACGCAACGCATATATGTGCGCAAACATACACACATCTCTTCTCTCTCTTTGATTATCTGGTCACGTGTATCTTATTGCGTTTACTTCTAAATTTTCACATGTTAAGGAAAGATACATGCTGTATATTTAGTAGAATTTGGATTTGATTTTGTTTCAGCGTTTTTACTGTAAGCCTATACGGCATTGTTTTGCATTGGTTTTCTATGCTTTATTATTATTTTCATTTGTTTTCATTTTATTACATTGACTTTTCAGAAGGCTGGATATACAATAATGCACGCATTTGCTGATTCTATCACCCTCTAAAACACTAGACGTCCGTGCTCTCTCTGGGTCGTGCTATTTAGTGGTTGTGTGTGTGTGATTTGGTGTGGTGCGTGTTGCGTGTGCGTGTAGTCGTGCGTGGTGTGTGTGCGTGTGTGTGTGTTTCAATGTGTAAGGTTTGTGTGTGTTGTGGCGCGTAGCGTGGGTGATGTCGTGTGTATTGTGTGTGTGTGTGCGTTGGCGCGCGTTATGATGTGTGTAATATATGTGTGATGAGTTCGGTGTGTCGTGTGATATTTGTAGTGTGAATGTGTGATGTGCGTCGTGCTGCTTGTGTGTCATGTGTTGTGTGGTGTTGTGTGTAGTGTTGTGATGATGTGTGCGCGGTGTGTGTGTGTGTTATGTGTGTGGTAGCGTGTGATGTGTGTTTTGTGCTTGGTGCAGCGTGTGTGTGTGTATGATGTTTTTGAGCACGGAGGAGTGACAATAGAGGCAGGGGCAACACGTGATTTAAAAGAAGAATACTGACCCTGTGCACATGCCCAGGAGTTCAGCCAATGTGGTGCAGATAGAACCAGCAACAGAGACACGCCGTGCTAGAGGGGACGTGGTAATGAGGTATTGTATAAGTGGCAACAATTTTGTCGCCGATCACATTTTTTCGCCGGGCGTCAAATGTGGACAAATGCACACGCTCGGTGGATGTCCGTAGAAAGCGACAACGAATGTTCGCTTGGTAGAAAATCCCATTTTGCGTCGCAACTCTTGCTGCTTTTGTTAGTTTGTCAACAGTGTTTTTGGATTGTTGGAAGTGAGAAATCCCCCACCACACCACCAGCGCCCAGGGGCCACGGGACGGGCCCCACGCACCTACATCTTCCTATAACACGACCAACACATACTCTCGTCATTATCTCTCACCAATTTGAGGAGGCTCTGTTTTCTGCTGCCTTGTTTCTCATCCTCTCTCTTCCTCTTTTCTCATCTCCCCCCCCCCTCTCTTCTCTCTCTAGGGTCGCTCTCTGCCGCACCAAGCATGCGCGGTTCACTTAGTACACCCGCAGGCTCACCACAAACCCACACTGCAAAATATTATGTCGCCAACACAAATTCTTTTTGATGTGTTGCACCAGGGTGGTCAGTGTTACTGTGACGAACCAGTGAGTCAGTGTTACTGACCAGTGGTCATTTTGGCCTATGTTTGATGCAAATTATATGTAGGTTAGAGTTCAAATGAACAATTTTTGATGTGGTTGAAACCAGAGGTGTTCAGTGTCACTAGAGGGTGATTGTGGTTTAGCGCAGTTTCAGGGTTCACCTTTGCCTGATTTTGCATTATTTGACACTGCAAATTAGTGTGATTAGGAGTTCAAATGACAATATTATTTATGTTGTTGACATACCCATAAAGGTGTCAGTGACACTGATTACAGTGTCATTTTGGGCATATTTTGTCACTTTGATCCGCAATTGTGTATTGAGTTAGTTTCAAGATGAACAATTTTTGAATGTGTTTGAGGCCAGATGGTCAGGTAAACAGGCTGACCACTGTCAATCCACATCAAATCCATTGTTCATTTAACTCCTAGTGGGGGGGGACACTAGATTTGCCGTCAAACAGTGAACGGTAGGTCCAAAGTGACCAGCAATATGTTCCAGTGACACTGGTCAACCGATCAAGTGACACTGACATAGCACTGGTCAACACATCAAACATTGTTCATTTGAACTCCTAATACACAAATTTGCAGTCAAACAGTCAAAATAGGCCAAATGACCACATGTCCAGCTAACACTGCACTTGTCAGTGGAACAGTGACCCACGTGTGTCATCCACATCAAAGACTTGTTTAATTTGATTGTGTGTATATATGAGTGTGTGTGGTGGTGGAGGGGTCTAAGTGAACGCGCCATGCTTTGTTTGCGGGTGTGGCAGAGAGAGAGAGATAGAGAGAGATAGAGAAGAGGAGAGAGAGAGAGAGAGAGAGAGAGAGATGAGAGTAACGAGTAGAGAAGCAGAGAGAGAGAGCGAAACGTATTCCATAGATTTACCCTTCTAACGTATCAGAAGTTGAAAAAAAGTGATTTGCGGCGGACAAAATGTGACTTGTAGTACGGATCACATTTTTGCGCCTGGGCGGGGGTCCAAAAACTTGTAGTAAGGGACAAGACGGGGTCATAACAAGCCCAGCTTGCCGGGTAAGACAGCCCAGTGCCAATTAATCTCATGAAATAAAGCAAATCTGTTACAGTCCTCATTTTTTCAAATTTTTTCATGGTACACCCTGTGTTTTGCTAATCATGAGGAACCGAGCGCCCAATGGTCTAGCAATTCAGTCTCAATGGGCAAATTTGAACTGAAATTTGTTTTTTTATTTCATGAGGATAATTGGGGTGGGGCTTCTCTCACCCCCCAATGAAGCGCTTTTTACCCCCGTCCCTTCCCTACGTACATTTTGTCGGCCGGCGGACAAAATGTGTCGAGGCGGACAAAAATTGTGTCATAAACAAGGTACCCTCGACTGTCCTATTTAGACTTACGGTTACTGGGGGAAACCCATAATATGAGTACGAAAAAAAAAAGAAGTAGGGCTAAACATAAGATATGCTTGGGCGACAGGGGTATAGGAAGAAAGAGTGGAAAAGTAGAATGGATAGGAAAGGAGGGGGGGAGGGGGGGGGGGGGGGGGGGGGGGGGGAGGGGGGGGGGGGGGTACCCTTTCTACCTAACTACAAACTCGCTTAGCCGTACCTTCATCACCACACTACGCGAAAGGAGTGGCAAGAGGTGGCAGGCCATGTGTGCACGCCCCCATCTTCCCCACCGCCCAGAATGATAGGTGTAATTGGAGTCCTTTAGATGCACCATTCTGGAAGAAAGACCCCCCGCCCAGATGATGGTGTAATGGAGTCAGTAGATGAAGCATTCTGGAAGAAGCCCCACCCCCAGAATGGATAGGTGTAATGGATGTCTTAGATGAACATTCTGGAAGAAAGCCCCACCCCCGAATGATAGGTGTACTGGATTCAGTAATGCACCATTCTGAAGAAATCCCCTACCCCCAGAATGATTAGGTGTAAATGGAGTCAGTAGATGAACCATTCTGGGAAGAAAAGCCCCACCCCCATAATGATAGGTTTAATGGAGTCAGTAATGAACCATTCTGGAAGAAAGCCCCACCCCCATAATGATAGGTGTAATGGAGTCAGTATATGCACCATTCTGGAAGAAAGCCCCACCCCAGATGAGAGGTTGTAATGGGGTCAGTAGATAACCATTCTGAAAAAAGCACAGGGCTCTGTATCTCCTATTGACATAGTAGGATACCTTATAATCAATCTTAGAATCCTTCTAAAGTCCTATTAAATCTACTACTTTAGAAGACTTCTAAGATATCATGATGATAAGTCTACTTACTATCTCATGTGAATACAGGCCTGGAGACTTTTTCAGTTCCTTTCCTAATATATATTGAATTTTGGTTACACTTACCATGTAAGCATTACATAATCATCAGTGCATTAGGAATGTTTTTGCAAATAAATCCAGGGGAGTATCTCATGGGAATGCCCAGTGATCCCGCTTGACAGAATCGTCCAAACACAACAGGAAGTACAAATTCACACCCATGAACTCGCCTCGTGCTGCGTTTGTTTTTATGGTTTGCCCGATTCGCTCAAATAGACGACTCTATTTCACACAGTGCTCTACCCTTGTTTTTCCGAAAATCGTCTATTCTGCCAATTTGATAGGTATTGGCCAGCAGTTTTAGGCACTAGCTCACGGTGGTAGAAAAACGTTTCAACACAGCACCCTCACCACAGACAGCGAACACACAGCGCCTTAATTTGGTGCCTTTCTGGTGGTTGATGGAAATAACTGTAGTGGCTAGTTCCTTCCGTTGTTCAAACAGAAGGCACATTATTTTTGATGCTTGCACATGCGCGCAAAGAAAAAGTGACTGAGAAGAGAGAGTTGAGTTTTGCTGTTGCTAAAAAGGCCTAGCTACCTATACGGTCATCTGTACATGCGATTTTTGACCTTATAAGGCATGATAGCCCCTACGTGTTAAATTCTAACTGTCTGAGTCAATCTGATAAAATCCTACTAGTTGTGCTCAACTATAGTCTGTAGTCCTCTTGTACGTAAACCATCATAAATATTTTATTTTGTATCAGACTTTGATTTGATTTGTTTCGCGGTCTACCGAGTACAGTGACCACATAGTAGTTTTATTTTTTTAATGAAGCATTTCATGTGAATCATGACTCCGACATCGTGACAGTCGCATCGCTTTGAGGTCAAATGTATATAGTGGTGGTGCGGCTTAGACTGACTTGACATGGAACAGCACCTGCATAAGGGCCAAGGACCAAAACTCTGCCTAAAGCAGCTCTTTACAATTACCCTTCTGCAGGCGAGAGAACTGGCATTACAAGGGAGATGCTTGCTGGGAAGAATGCAGTGCATCTGTAATCTGTCGGTCATGTCAGACCTTCTTTGCTCCAGGGTAGAGCGATACAAATGAGACAGTCTGCACTTGAATAAAGCAAACTTGCCTCACGACCAACCACATCGTTTGGGAAATAAAGGGTGACGCTGCACTGTGGCGCGCGCTCTCCCAGTGAGTGCAGCCTGACTTTCACGGAGACCGAGTCTCTGCTACTATAATAATTAACCCATAATAGTACTTCAGTATTTAAAGTGAAGGCGGATTTCATGCAAGCTGGTCGAGATTTGGGCTTCAGCCACACAACACGCGTCCATTTTGGGATGAGTTTGATGTCACTGCAGTTTTTTGTTTTTTTTAATTATTATTAGCTGATAGGTGTAAAAGTGAAAATAAAAGGTACCGTGTTTTTCGGACTATAGCCACAGCTTATTTTATATTTATATATACTAAGGCACACCCTCCACAGTTACACAACATTCAGATGGATTATACTTTCTTACCATGTTGTTTGGTCCATTCATAAGATGTAGAGATGTCCCCAACGGGTGGAAAATATCGCCTTTTATAGTCCCCAAAACTACGGTAGTCTGAATCAGTTCATTCAGCCACACACAAATAAAAAATGTAAGCATGCATGAATTTTTCATTTATTTATTATCGTTCAGTTTTCATTGTCAATGACCCTAGAAAGCAGGAAAGCACATTCAGATGAAGACGGAACCAAAACTTATTTTAAAAAAGGAACACACACACACACCAGATACAAAGACACAGAAACAGACAAATAGAGAGAAACAAAGACTGAGACAAAGAGAGAGAAACAGACAGCTGAGACAAACAGAGGAAAACACAGACTGAGACAAACAGAGAGAAACATGACAGGACTTGAGACAAACATATAGAAACCGACGACTGAGACAAACAGAGACAAACCGCCAGACTGGGGAGACGAGGAAGACTGAGACCAAAGAGACAAAAACAAGACGACAAAGCACAAATAATTTCCCTTTTACAGAAAAAACATCCTATTATCATTCAAATCATTATCGCCACCACACTCCACCATTCACTCACAGTTATATCCTGCGAATTTAAAAATATTATAATAAAGATGAAAAATACACTATTCCACATTCTGAACAAATTCTTGAATCATAATTAGTTTGGCCGACTAAGGTTAGTCTGTCGATAATACATATATTGTACAAGTCAATTATATCAGTCATCACCATGGGTATTTAATATATCATAAACGGACACTTATATAGCACTTTTTTATCGAGCACAAAGCAACTTGTACAATCAGCATTGGCACACTCGTGGTCTAGGCCCTTCCCCCCCGGCCATTTGCCCCCCTGACACTTCGCCTCTGCCATTTCCCCCCACGACCATGGTCCCCGGACATCTGCCCCCGGTCACTTGCTCATGGTACTTTGCCCCCCGTGTACCCTGCCCCCGGTCCTGGCAGACATTTCCCCCCGGACATCCCCTCCCCTTGTGTGGTGTGTGTGGGTGTGATCTTACATGCTGGTGGGGGGGGGGGGAGATAAGAGGAGAGTGAGGATGACAAATGTTTAATTGTGTATAGGCCCGTGACCCGTTACAATTCGATACACAGCGTAAGAGTGAGAAAGAGAGACAGACAATACGGACGGACGGACAGGTAAAAAGACCTAGGCCACACACGACGAGAGAGATAGAAAGAGAGACAGACAGACAGACATAATACGGACGGACCAGGTAGAAAAGAGACTAGGCCACCCACAGACAGAGAGAGTCGGAAGTCGGAAGTCGGAAGTTTATGAATATGGGCCTACGCCCCTTGCATGGGGGAACACATAATCAATAACCATGGCAATGTAAACGACAAACACAATTATCCATGATAACATTATCTGAAAATTTCAAAGGAACATAGATCATTCACACAACGAATATGCAGAGACTGTCACAAACGTAAACACTAACTGAATCATCCATAAGTGTATTGAAAAACAGAGATGTAAACCTTATGTAACGTTACTATTTGCATAATTGTCTAAATGCAATGTTCCCTTATCTTAAGGCTGCCAGTAAATATTTGGCTTAGATTTACTATTTCTGTCTTTGAAAACGTTGATAACACCTGACAAATCTACTGTCATAGTTTTCAACCACAGTTGCATCACCTTTACAGAATTATATTTCGGATTTGTCAATACAAAGGGCAATGGAGAGAAAATGCATCTCCTCTTCTGTTGAGATTTGACAACATGGACATGCAGTATTTTCTGACGTTGGCTAGAAAACGGTGTTTATTAATGTGAATTTATTGTGAGACAAATTCTGAATTGTGCAATATCTTTCTATAAAGTCACATACAAAACTTCAACTATTTCTCCTTCAAATATTGTTTTTTACTTTTTCCATAAACAGATAACCGTAGGCTTGTATCAACTGTGATTACGCAGTTAATCAAAATTACTAAATAATCTACTCTCAACTCTTATAATAAACTCAGCCTCTTACCACAACAACATTCCGACACATCTTCAAAGCCATTATCACAAAGAATATTCTTAATGTGAGTGACCCATGTTTTTGCCCTCAGACAGAGAAGAGAGAACGAGAGACGACAGACAACATAACGACGGGGACAGGTAGACGAGGCATAGGCCCAGCACAGACAAGAGAGTGAGAAAGAGAGACCAGACAGACATACGGACGACGGACAGGTAGAAAGAGACATAGAACCTATGAGGCCACACACACAGACCACAGGGTCGGGGGATGTCCAGGGTGGAAATGTCTGCAAGTGTCCGGGGGCAAAACTATAGCAGGGGGGGCAAGTGACCGGGGGCGAAATGGTCTGGGGGGGGCAATGGGCCTGGGAGAAATGGTCTGGGGCCAAATGTCCCGGGGGAGTGTCCGGGGCGAAATGGCCCGGGGCAAATGTCCTGGGGGGCAATGGCCGGGGGTAGTTTCCGGGGCACATGGCCGGGGGCAAATGGTCCTGGGGGGCAAATGGCCGGGGGGGTTGTCCGGAGGGAATGCGCGGGGGCAAATGTCCCGGGGGCAATGGCCGGGGGGTAGTGGTCCGCGGCAATGCCGGGGGGGCAAGTCCGGAGGGAGTGTCCGGGGGCAAATGCCGGGGGGGAAGTGGTCTGGGGGGCAAATGGCCTGGGGGGAAGTGGTCTGATCCAACGCACACAGACACAACTCATGTAACTTGCACGCGAGTAACGCGTTCTTGCACAGACATAAACAATTTCATTCACAAACAACACAGAAACACATGCTCCTGAACGCACACGCACACACAGACACCACGCGCACCTCACATACCCAAACACACACGTCACATCACACTCAACATATTCTAGGGAAGCTACCGCATATAATAATTAGAGTATCACACACACACACCCACACACACTCAAGCAGCACACACAATCTTGTTCACACATACAATCAGGGATGATATGTCCAAATGTCAGTGATTAGGAGACTTAAAGAGTAGAGTACAGACATGGTTTTAATTCAAGATTAGCATGATTGTTTATTAACAAAAGAGCAGAATTCAAAGGTTGTTAAAGGCCCCAGGGGGATCGCTGTAATCGGCGTCAGATTACTAGCTTAACAGTGCTACCTACCCCTCTCGCAGTTTTCCAGGGACAAACTGCTTAGAAACCAGGACTTATTTTCCAGGGAACAAACTAGCGAATGTCATGCGTCAGGGTCCAAGACAACATAGCGTGTCCATGTGCGTCAGGTTCAAGACACATTACTTTTGATTGTTTCGGGACGTAGCAACAATTCTGCGCTGGATTTTTTTTAAAAGTCCTTCCTGATAGCTTTTCAGTACAATGTGCTTCAACATGCGTTTCAGTACATTGTGTTCACATTCAAGATCCTTTGTGGTGTTCAGCTACCCTGTGTAACATGTCTGCTCAAACATTTCAAACATTTCAACACTGTCTGTTGTTTGGGGTGTTCGCTGTGTTCAACAGGTAAGGTGAATGCTTTTCGGTGCCATGTGCTTTCAACATTCAAGATCCTTTAGGGTTTCAGTAACCCTCTGGTAACATGTCTGCTCAAACATGTCAACACTTTCTGTTGCTTTGGGTGTTCCTGTGTTCTTCACGAGTTAGGTGAGCTAACAAGACAGCGACTGCTCCAAACCTTTGATTCTGATCATTTCCAGGGACGAAGCCAGACAAAAGTGGATTCCAGGGACGAGGTGTCATTTTGATCTGTTTCCAGTACAAATACCCCTTTACGGGGGATGTAGCAGCCTGTACCGCTCTACGTCTGGTATATAGGTAAAACACAACATGGGAAATGGCTGTAAGAATGTATAATAATCAGCATACTTTTTGTGCCCTAGACCTTTGTCCTTCTGTATGCCACCATTCCTTATGAACTATTTTCCCCATGCACCAGCATAAATAATGACATCCATGAAACAAGAACAAGCGCGCTATCACATGGAGGCGGCATCATCCTTGTCCAGGGAAGTACGCCGCACAGAGGGGGCCTGTGCGCTCTTGGGCGCGATCATCATGCTGGCTCAGCCTACGGGACGTCGGCGCCGATGACCAGCACCGTGCCCCACACCCCACGACACCTTGGAATGTACTGAGGGGACAGCGTGGGACGAAGGGGCATTGTGGGGAGGAGGCAGGGGGTTGGGATGGTGTTCCTGCCATGGACTATACACGCGAAACTGCGATGGCGTCGTCCGTTTTTTTGTAAATACTTTTGGTCTAATAGGCGGGTCTCTGCAATAACAACGACATATAATAAGAAGAAGCACAGTACTCAACCGTCGGCACTTGTTTTACAATGCTCCAAGTGCTACAATATCAGTTATTGTGACTTTTGCTGTTGGGATATTGTTTATCCTTTCTCGAGAACTCGTTTATCCTTGAGGTCGAAGACCGAATAGTAAACCTTCAAGTCTCGAGAGATAGGATAAAAGCATATCCCCAGCAAAATCATAATAACGATTAATAGACCGATATTTTACTCTTTCAGATACAATCAGTTGATAATCAAACACGCAACGATGAAGCGAGACACTGTGCATGCAGATCTAAATATACTAACCACTTCACCGTAGACAAGAAATGCCGCACTCATCCTACAAATAATATAGTTCTCCAAGTTAGAAAGTCGTGAACTATGTTGCTCTTGCACAAGCGATACATTATGAAAATAAACTGATTATTATAGAGACATGAACGCGTACTGGCCTCAGCTGTAGCAAAACTATCCATTACTATGACATATTTTCTTTCAATTCAATCACTTAGGAGTTTGTTTCCATTTAGCCAATGAAAAACTTTCAAATGATACGTATTTGGTGATTGCGTAAGTTTCACTAACATGACGTTTAGGGCGGTCCCGCTAAGAAGGCTCTATGTGCAGTGCCACTGCCTTGAGTATCTGTTGTTCATGCGCTTATTTTATCATTTGGAATTTCACTAACAGTTTGCTGTTCACAATTTTTGTCCATGTAAAATGTTATCAGAAACAACCCTTTGCATTTATTGGTTAAGTCATAGCTGTTATGATTATGTTTGGGCTTTTTGTTTTACTAACATCTCTTATTGCATAGAAATATGGGTTGAGTACTGACAGATGAGTCGCATGGCGAGTGTACCTCGATGTTGTGAAATGATAAATATTTCAAGATAAGACCTGTGACGCGTCAGTTTCTAAATAGCACGTGTTTCTTACACGCGTTTACACTAAGCCTAATAGGTTAATATACTCAAATGGATTTCAAGACATTTTGGTTTATATCACACGCTTCAGGCCTCTTAGCGCTACTGAAGATCGGTATATTGTTTTTTATCACTAAATCCTGAGGCTGTTGACCCAAACTCCTCCCACTTGAAATTGGCGCACAGACCCCACACATCAACCTGAACACCAAACACTACGTAGTCTGTTTGTCCGACGAACAAGAACACAAAGAAACAGAAGGAGGAAAGGAGAAGATCACAAAGAAACAGAAGGAGGACAAGGAGAAGAACACAAAGAACACACACAGGAACACAGGACAAAGAGGAGGAAAGGAGAAGAAAGAAGGAGAGGGGAAGAAAGGAGCGGAACAGAGAAGGAGAGGAGGAAAAGAAGGACGAGAGACAAGGGAGAGAGAGGAAGAAGAGAGAGCAGAAGAAAGGAGAGAGGAGAGGAGAGGAAGAGAGGAGAAGAGGAGGAGGAAAGAGAGAGGAGGAGAGATGAGGAGAAGAGAGACAGGAGAGACGAGAGAGAGAAGAGAGAGAGAAGGAGGAGAGGAGAGAGACGAGAGAAGGGAAGGAGAGAGAGAAAAGAGAGAGGAGGAGAGAGAGAGAGAGGAGGAAGGAGGAGAGAGAGAGAGAGAGAGAGAGGAGCTGAGAGAGAGAGAGAGAGGGAGAAGAGAGAGGAAGAGGAGAGAGAGAGAGAGAGAGATGGGAAGGAGAAGAGAGAGAGAGAGACGAGAGGAGAGGAGAGAGAGGAGAGAGAGAGAGAGAGAGAGAGAGAGAGAGAGAGAGAGAGAGAGAGAGAGAGAGGAGAGGAGGAGAGAGAGAGAGAGAGAGAGAGAAGAGAGGAGAGAGAGAGAGAGAGAGAGGAGAGAGAGAGGAGAGAGAGAGAGAGAGAGAGAGAGAGAGAGAGAGAGAGAGAGAGAGAGAGAGAGGAGAGAGAGAGAGAGAGAGAGAGAGAGAGGAGAGAGAGAGAGAGAGAGAGAGAGAGAGAGAGGAGAGAGAGAGAGAGAGAGAGAGAGAGAGAGAGAGGAGAGAGAGAGAGAGAGAGAGAGAGAGAGAGAGAGAGAGAGAGAGAGAGAGAGAGAGAGAGAGAGAGAGAGAGAGAGAGAGAGGAGAGAGAGAGGAGAGAGAGAGAGAAGAGAGAGAGAGAGAGGAGAGGAGAGAGAGAGAGAGAGG
>JAGGCT020000035.1:1806324-1844529 GCA_017654935.2 Phymorhynchus buccinoides
TTTCTATTCATCGTTTTTAACAACAGAAACCAACACGATCATATGATTAATGTTTACAGCACATTACCATTTTGCAGCTTTTCAATGTCATTAAGAAGATTACATCGATCAATATCAAGTGCTTGAAGCGTACAGCAAAGGGGTGATATCGTGAGGAACTCCACTAATAGTTTATACACATACTGAAAACAATATAAATTTCAAATGCCAATGAAAATGGCAAACCAATCAAAGATGGCACATGTAAGGATGGCACATAAAGACAAAAATATGGCCCGTATTAAACCCTTTCACCGCCAATGTCGCATTTTTGCACCACAATGATTTAACACCCATGTCATTAAAACTCTTGAAATCAGGGTCTGTTAATCAATTATATTGTGTTCCTAAATTAGGGCAGTAAGGATTGACCCTATTCTAAATGTGTCACAGAGAAATCCCACAATATTGCAGACAAAATCTTTTTTGTAGCCAAGTAAGTTTAATGTAATTATTTGGCTCAAAGATGGCTGGCGGCGAAAGGGTTAAAGAGTAAGCTACATTAGTGTGAACATAGGAAAACACATCATGCAACAAGCATCAACATTTTATACAGGGAAGACTAATACTTTATAACAAACGTGAGCCTACAAGAAGTAAATCGTCGGTGAAATTTAAAAAAATCGTATTTCGATTTTTTGGGGGGATTCCCGTTTGATACATGGTCATCTTTCTAATTTTCCCCGCCACCTTCCACCCAAAGCTCGTATCTCTAACGACTTTCTATCTGGGGTAAATGAGGTTGTGAAATAGACGAAAAACTCGTAAGTCCCAAATTCAGATCTAGTTAAGGACAAAAACCTCGTATCTTCGTTCTTTTCAAGTCAAAGTTTTTAAAAGTAATTTTAACAAAGTGCAGGACTAAACTCGCAATGTTTTCAACAACATAATAATCTATTCATCATAGTTAATCAATTGTGGTCAACGCGGTTAATTCTTTTTTCTTTTTTTTACATTTTTTTCCATTTTACAATTTTTTTAGGAAACATACATGCACATATCATACAGAATAGTAATCATTTTGATAACATGACAAAAATGACACACAACATTAAATGTAACCAGGACAAAAACAACAGCAACAATGGTAGTAATAGTAACTATGATAGTGATGATTGATGACAACAACGACAACAACAATGATAGCAACAACAATGATGATGACAATAACATGACGAACAAAAATAATAGTATTAATAAGTAAATAGTAACAAATAATGGTACTAAGCACACCTTCAGCCAAGGCAAAGGAAATAACGCGGTTAATTCTTAAAACAGTTTTTTTCTTTTTTTTCTCAAAACTACCAAAATTGAGATACGAGGTTTTTGAATTTCACCGACGAAATGTAGGCTAATATAAGCCACCCTCTAATCGTGGATATATTTCTCTACTAAGTAAATGAAATCTTCGAGACAGGACTTACATAGCAAAATTCAGCAGCCCTACCTACACACGGTCTGGTAATTCACAGCATAAAATTGAACAAGAATCAAAAGTATGAGAAGAAAACAGTTTCTTTACAACAATATTCAATCAACAAAAAAACAAACACACAAGTGTATGTCTGTGAATGAACCTCATGGTCATCACAGATTGGATTCTGTACAACAATATTCAATCAACAAACAAACAAACACACAAGTGTATCTCTGTGAATGAACCTCATGGTCATCACATATTGGATTATGTACAACAATATTCAATCAACAAACAAACAAACACACAAGTGTATCTCTGTGAATGAACCTCATGGTCATCGCATATTGGATTCTGTACAACAATATTCAATCAACAAACAAACAAACACACAAGTGTATCTCTGTGAATGAACCTCATGGTCATCGCATATTGGATTCTGTACAACAATATTCAATCAACAAACAAACAAACACACAAGTGTATCTCTGTGAATGAACCTCATGGTCATCACATATTGGATTATGTACAACAATATTCAATCAACAAACAAACAAACACACAAGTGTATCTATGTGAGCATGGTCATCACATATTGGATTCTGTACAACAATATTCAATCAACAAACAAACAAACACACAAGTGTATCTCTGTGAATGAACCTCATGGTCATCACATATTGGATTCTGTACAACAATATTCAATCAACAAACAAGCAAACACACAAGTGTATCTCTGTGAATGAACCGCATGGTCATCACAGATTGGATTCTGTACAACAATATTCAATCAACAAACAAACAAACACACAAGTGTATCTCTGTGAATGAACCTCATGGTCATCACAGATTGGATTGTAGATGGGAGTATTTTTGTGTGCTGTTTTTGCTACCTTTGCTGTTTTTTCTTGTTTGTCTTTGTTGATAAAGGCGCATTCGCCGAAAAATCCAGCAGTTTTGTTGTGTCTTTTATGAATAAAATAAAGTCACTTTACACTTGTTGTGTGCTTGTTTGTTTGTTGTATGTTCCGGTGACGTTGCGGTCTGTTTCAGTTTATGTTTTTTTTTAACAATATTCAAAGACAAAAGAATAACGATAAATAACAATCATTATCATGAAAGTGACATTAATCAATGACTCAAATCAGATACGCAAATATTTCCAAAAAGATTGTGTATGTGTATAAAGGATTGCTTACATTTCCAAAAAAAGTTGTGTATGTGTGTAAAAGATTGCTTACATTTCAGAGAAGATTGTGTATAAAGGATTGTCTACCTTGAATCTAAATGGTGTCCTTACCCACCCAGGCTTCTGTCACCGGACATTGCCCACCCTAGGTCTTTTCCAAACCGGACGTTTCTCAAACACATCTCGAATGTGTGCAATGACTCATTATTTTGAAAAATGTGTGTGTGTTGTGTGTGTGTGTGTGTGTGTGTGTGTGTGTGCGTGCGTGTGCGTGCGTGCGTGCGTGCGTGTGCGTGTGCGTGTGTGTGTGTGTGTGTGTGCGTGTGCGTGTGCGTGCGTGTGCGTGCGTGTGCGTGTGTGTGTGTGCGTGTGTGTCAAAGTCAAAGTTAAAAATACTTTATTATCACGTTAGGTGAAATTACAGTGTGGTCTCGTACAAGCACAACACAAGCAATGAAACACACTTGCATGCATTAAAAATGGAAACAAAACTAAGGGAAAATGGACAACAAATCATGCTGTGAGAGTATGTGTGCGTGTGTGTGTGTGTGTGTGTGTGAGTGTGTGTGCGCGTGCGCGCGTGCGTGTGTGTGCGCGTCGTGTGTGTGTATGTGTGTGTGTGCGTGTTTGTGTGTGTGTTTTGAGGCCGCACACAAAAAGCATCATATTCTTAATGGTTTTCAAATGATGGGAAACATCATGAATCAAAACATTTTATTTTGTTTTTGCTGCGAATTCGTAATGATACAATAATCTAGAAAGGCGTTTTATTGCTATGAATAAAACACACGGACACAACATAAACTATATTCTGATTACAAGCACTGGTAAGACATTCAAATTGAAAAGGCATTGAAAAACAGAACACATGATTCTAATTGCTGTGTAACCTTAATTCTAATAATTATACACTATGCATCTTGCTAACTTAGAAATGGGGACACGCATATTTCGTCCTAATGTGTAAAACCCCACAAACGATTCTTAAATGTGTACCAAACAAAATCAAACAGACAAAACAATCGATCCTCCTGTTTCAAATAACAATTCTGTAGCAAAAAGCAATACTAGGGAAATGTAAGCAATGCATGTCACACAACAGCAATAATCAACATATAACATTACTAGAGTTGATAACCGGTTTAAAATTATGAACCGGTTTTAAACCGGTTTTCCCAAATCGAACCGGTTTTACCGAACCGGTTTTTTTAAACCAATACTCGCATCACTAGTTTCACCTATGCAAACACATATTTATTTGTCAGAATAGTCACACACACGCACGCGCACACGCACGCACACACACACACACACACACACACACACACACACACACACACACACACACACACACACACACACGATAAAGAAACTTATGACTTATGACACACACACACTCAAGTCAACACTCAGTCAAAGTCAAAGTCATACACCACCACAAACTAGAAACAGCTACTCTTGGCTTACAAACACCCAATCTGCTCTGAGAATCAGTGTTGTTCTTTAAAAAGAATGCGTTATTCTAAGAAAAAAATACTTTCAGTTTGCAGTTAAAAAAACCGTTTCACAGCAACTCGAACCGGTTTATCGAACCACGAAAGTTTAGCACCGGTTTTTCGGTTCAAAACGGTTTCCCCCCTCACCTCTAAACATTACCAAATCAACGTACCCAATCGTGTGAAAGAAAACGTAATAATTGTCGAAGTCTTCCGAAAATCATTCATAGATTACGAAATTGAACAAAGGGGGATAAACTCTCTAATTAACTCCCCTCCACCAAAGTTGATTACAATACCAATCATCTAGCAATGCGTGGGTCAGAACCAAAGTGAGACAAACAAAGCATCATTATCAATAAAGAATGTGCCAAGTTCGCCTTTATGACCCTCCACCCACACAGTACACATCAACAATGGTGGAGAGGCCAACATACAGTCATATATTACATGGTTGTTCACTTTGCTATTTCAGTACTGAGTTACACGCCAACAAAGGATAATCAAACACTAAAGGAAACAATTCCTCGAACATGTTTAACGAAAAAGCTGTACAATTAAACATGGACGTACATTTCATAAACTCAAAACCGTCAGCAATAATGTTAAAGACAAGTACGTATCTCTACTTCCACCCCACAAAAATATAATTCTGACATTGATGGACAATTTCTGGGAACATATGACGGTAGACGCAGTGAGGATCGAGGGAGTTGGTGTGGTATTGGGGAGGGTGCAGGAAGGTGTCTTTACAAGCGACAACCTGACATAGATTTGCTCCCTTCGGAGTGCTGATTTCGGATTCTGACTATAGACAAACCAAAGTGTGACTGTGAGGTGGGATTCGGAATGAGCGGTGTGGAAACAGCCACAGTGCATAGCACAGAAAATGGGACAGAGAAAAAACCCAAAGCATCTTTGCTTTTCAACAAAAACGCATAGCATAACACACAGATAAAGAAAAAACACAAAAACAACAGATTTGATATATTCCGGGTAAAATTAAGAATTCTCCCCCCCCCCCCCCCCTCTTACCCCAAATAACAAAAACAATCAGCAACAAAAACCACGAACCAACAAAACACTAATAAGCAATTCCATACAAACTCCATCTCTCCCTCCCTCCCCCTCCCATCTATCATCTCTTTTATCTCTTAAAGACCCCCCACGTCACATGTTACATTCCCTCTTATGCTAGGAAGATTTGTTAACATTGCTTACCAGCTATAAGAGGGAAAACACGTGAAAACCATGATTTTGACACGTGACGTGGTGGGCCACACGTCAGCTAAAATCGTACGACTGTACGATACGATTCGATCACGTAATCTCGAAGCGCGAATCCCATTTGTTTTTGGAGACCACGTGATCGAACCGTATCGTACAGTCGTACGATTTTTTAGTGGACGTGAGGCTGGCCCTTTAGAAGAAAAAGATAAGTTGAGTGCTGTGGACAAGAACACTGCTTTCATTGTTCCCCTGACGCTGGCATTTGAAAATGGAAATGAACCAGAAGAAGGAACAAAATGACAAGAGCAGTCTGACAGAAATAGAACCATGGACGCTGCTGCTGCTGTGGACGTTGTTGCTGTTGCTGTTGCTGTTGCTGATGCTGATGCATCTGACGTTGCTGCAGCTGCTGTTGTTCCTCCTGCCTCTGGCGCTGAGGACGCCGCGCAGATTCTGAAGAAGATGCCGACGACGGCACGGAGCACGACTCCGAAACATTAAAGACTCGTAACATACCTGCACCATGGCTACCGTCACTGTGGCGCTGATTTGAACCCCCCAATTTTTGACTTATTTCGTTAAGGCGGTACTGAATGTCCACCACTCGGTTTTCTAGAAGACTCGAAGCAGCGCGGTCACCATACTCACCGTCAGTGTGGGAAAATCTCAATTCCACGCTCGTCAGATTTTGTGATATGTCTGGACTGAGCTCCACTTTGATGACCCTGTTGTCATTGGCGTGGCGGTTGTCTGTGCCGGTGCCTGTTGCAGTGGTGGTGGTCGTGACTGTGCAGGATGGCTGGGAAGGCCCTTGGGGGCTTGAAGAGACGTTGGTGCCGTCACTGCTTTCTCTTTCCCCGGCACCATTCTGAAAAAAAGCACACAGCAATTGTTATAGGACACATATCAATTCTTAGATGACATACGAATAGGGTCTTTCCTGGGTTTTCCCCCCAGTACCTCCAAGATCGACCCACTATCTGTACATTTGAAAATGTCCCACACGTACCTGGTCCAGGTTGGAGGACGTTAAACCCATTTTCGTCATATCGTTTCATACATTCTTATGCCACTGTCCTTAGCTTTCATTAAAACAATAGATTTTAAAGACAAACTTCTTCTTCTTCTTCTTCTTTTTGATCACTCAGACAGGTTCCTGTCAATTATGAGCGCAGATGCGTCATGCTGTCGTTATGCGCCTAACTAAGAAATAGTTAGGCCCAGCATGTCCGACTTTGGCTGGAGGAAATCATTTTTGAAAGTGTCATGTTTGTTGTAAAAAAAAAAAAGGCAGGAGAATGGATCTGTAAGGCAGAAAGATAGTAGATGACAGTAAGCAAAGGGAAAAGGCAGAGTCAAAGAGAGTGACAGATTAGAGGAAGTTACAAGCACAGAACTTCCAGAAGGTGGGGGAACTATTTATAGAAAAGACCCCCGGTATACCCACGGGGGGATACAGACAACTTGAAATTGTATCTATAACAGTCAGCTGACAAAAACTTTCAGAACCAGATTAAAACTTTTTTTTTTACACCAGGCACGGTAATCGTGAATGCTTCTTAAACAGTTAGGACGAGTAGTTAACATGTAAATGAGCACAATAAACCAATCGCTTTGGCAGTTCCTTCTAATTTGCATATTACCGGTGTTGACTGTTTAAGACCCACTCGTGATCACCGTGCCACATCTAGACATCTAGACCTGTGAAGTGACAATATTTGGGGCAAAGATGTAGATCAACACCCCCCTCCTCCATTTCTCGATTTTTTTCGTTGTTTTCAGCCTTGCCTTTCTTACTACATATTGAGCACTTAAAACCTCTATCGTTTTTTAAATATTATTTTAACGTTACTTTTCATCCATTTATACAATTTAAAAAACCACCATGCATTTAATAATAATAGAATACAAAGGCAAGACGGAAAGAACGTAATGAACCAAGACCGTGACAGGGGGTGTTGATCTGCATCTTGTTACCATATTTTGAAGCATTACAATGATTGTCTCTACATGATCAGATACCTGTGGGTTGAGAACAGCTGAGTCCTCTCTAGTACTCTTGTCTGGCCTGCGTTCATCAGTGACATCTGTTCATTAAAAGGGAGAGAAAATGAAAGGGACTCAAATTAAGCTTACATGCAAAGGGTTCATAAACAATAATAGCCAACAAAGAAACGTTACCGACCACGGGAAAAGGTTTTCAACATGGGTAATATTTTAAATACATCTATAAATATGCAACAGTCATTTATATTTCATTTATATATTTGTTTGTCTTTCTTTCAAGTTAGTTTACTCCATCAGTATAATATAATTGCTGAGGTCTATGCCAGTACGACAGTACAAAGGATTTCAAATGTCCATTAATCAAGAATGTTGTCATCAACCATTTAATGTAATTCGGCTCCATGTTATTCGTTTGAAAAAAAACCTTCAGGAAACTTTGAATCTCTCAAACATAGAAATAGTTTAAAGACCCCCCCCCCACGTCACGTGTCACATTCCCTCTTATGTTTGGAAGATTTAATCATTGAACTAAAAAACATCAAAACGCTACACTCACACAAGCACATGAAGGTGAAATAAACAATAAACACGGCGAATAAAACCAAATTTTCGTCTTTAAAAAGACTTTGACGAGGTGACAACACACTAAACTTAACAATGACGGCAGTGAAAGATTTGGAAGATTTGGAAGATTTCTTAAAGATCCACCAGATCACGTGTCAAAATCACGGGTTTTCACGTGTTTTCCCTCATAACTGGATATACATGGCCCCAAATTCAAACCGACACATCAGTTTAAAGAGCAGCCTCACTTTGAATATGGGGAAACTTGTATGTGAATCACAGCAACCCAGAAGAAACTAAGGGACTTAATCGTGGTGCGGCACTGGGTCTTTAAGATTTCTTACCAACTATAAGAGGGAAAAGCACGTGAGAACCGTGATTTTGACACGCGACGTGATGGGGCTTTAAGAATGCACAGTAAAAAAAAAATACACCGGAAAAAAACGAGCACAGTGAACCACTTACCACACACTATGTCATGAAGTACACCGTCAGAGTTGCCCGATTCCCCCGGAATGTGCAGGACTCTTGATCTGGGATTCTGTGGTGGCGTTCGATTCTCCTGAGGAGGTGTTGGAGTCTCCTCTGGTGGTGTTGGATTCTCCTGAGGTGGTGTTGGAGTCTCCTCTGGTGGTGTTGGATTCTCCTGAGGTGGTGTTGGAGTCTCCTCTGGTGGTGTTGGATTCTCCTGAGGTGGTGTTGGAGTCTCCTCTGGTGGTGTTGGATTCTTCTGTGGCAATGTTGGCTGCGTTTGAGGTGGTGCTGGATTATCCTGAGGTGGTGTTGGATTATCCTGAGATGGTGTTGGATTCTTCTGAGGTGGTGTTGGATTCTTCTGAGGTGGTGTTCGAATTTCCAGCGGTGGTGTTGGATTCTTCTGTGGCAATGTCAGTTTCGTTTGAGGTGGTGTTGGATTCTTCTGAGGTGCTTTTTGATGCTTCTCTGGTGATACTGGATGTTCTGGTGAAGGTGGATAATTCAGTGGCCTTCGTAGAGGGTGGTAATGTGCATAGGGGACGCAGCTGTCTGCGTTCATCCTATCAATTTCTTTTGTGTGTTCGTCTTCTGTTTCAACAACGCTGTCTTGTTCTGTCCGACGTGTTTCCCACTCATCTGTTCTGGCGTCCCGTTCTTCTGGCTCGTTCTCAGTGAGAAGGACATCGGTCTGTTGCTCCTTGGTCCCCACATGATGTTGGTCTTCTTGCAGGTGTCTGTATAATGTTTTGCCTTCAGATTCCCTCTTTATTTTCGCAAGCAGGACATCCGTTCTTCGGAGATGTGACCAAACAATCTGATCAAACGTGGTGATTTCTGGCTTTGTCACAATTGCATGAATATATGCGTGCCTTTTTTTACTTCTCTCTGAGCAATTCTCCGACATATCAGAGACTGCGTCCGGTTTTTCTGGAAAGTTGATTTCCCAGACACAAAGGATGCCCATTTCATTAAGCATCGTCTGAAAATACTCTTGTTCTTTTGTGCTATCCATAATTATCGCCTGGAATTCAGTCAGTGGGATTGTGTGGGTTGTCAGTCTTCCCATGATATCCAGAAGGTGCTGCGCTGCCTTCTCCACAGTTTCCTGTTCTCCTATCAGTGTCATATAATCACGCGAATGTAGTCTGAAGACCACGCCAGGGTATTTGATACGAATCAGCTTGGTGCATATTTCATAGGCTGCCTCTTTAAACGCTGTACTAATGTTAGTAACATAACCCAGAGCTACCTGATAAGATGGTACGTCCTGCGTTGGTCTGTCGAGGCACTTTGCAAAGAGTCTTTCCTGGAAGGAAAGTTGAGCCGGAGCGTTTTTTAATCCACTGGACAGGTTGGCTATACTGTACATAACAAACATCTCCCACTGCCAATATGGCAAGGGCTTCTGGTTTGTGACAATCATATGTCCACTGCTGGTGTAGTATATGGACACTGGATACAAATATCCACAACTGAATGCAGGCATAAAGGATCTGTGTTTCGTAAGAACGTCATGCCCCAGATTAACCTCCACGCGACCCTCTTCGACTCTTATGTCACAGCCATAGGTGTCAGGAACAAGCACATCCACTCTCACAAGATGGCCGTCCACCGTGTGATACGTCTCCCCGTGATGACCCTCTTCAGCTGCACTAGCAGGCGGTTCTGGCAAGAAACATGCATCGAATTGACAATTCACAACAAATTAAAACAGAATCGGATAAATTGCGCAATCCAAAAAGAAAGTTTGAATAATTAAATCTTTTCTTTTGGGTTTCAATTTTGACTCTGTTTTAATTTGTTGTGAACTTTATTGAATCCAGCAGTCATCTTCGTTTCTTCAAACTGAGAATGTTTTAACAACCATATTTCGTATAGATTTTCCCTAAACAGTCTATTACTTGTTTGGATGTTTTTACATAATTATGCATAATGGGTCACCCTGCTGAGGTGTGTTCTTAAAAAGCTCTTTTAGCGTGAAAAGTAGTGTCTCAGATCCAGACAGCTACTAAACCATACTTTCAAATAAGCTCGCAGATAGATTTTGTACATTGTTTTTTAAATGAGGAAATTCGACACTTAATTTCGGTAGGATGCAGTCTGGCTCAAAACCACGTGTGGTGCAAAGTATAAGTGACCTCGATACTTTGACCTTGACCTGTGACCTAGCATGATCCATCGGTTTCTGTACTCTGAATACAACAATGATCGTACACCCATATAAAGATATATATTCTTTATCATCATCAATCAGGGAAAGCAGTAGGAGACATTTTTTTAAAAGGGTTTTAGCCTTGATATTCACGTTGAAAGTTGTGTTGTCTGAGAACCATTGGTCGCACACCCATCTAACCATACATAATCTTGATCAACATCATATAAGGAATGCAGAGACAGACATGTGTTAAGCTTGTTGACCTTGAATTTGACCTTGGACATGTCCAGTTGTTTCTTTACTATATCCTTCAACATGTTTTGCAGCTGTAGCCCCCGAATATGGTAGGTGGGTAGAATGACTGATGGTAATGTATTGCACACAACAACAACAACAATAATAACAACAATAATATATATTGCTTGTATAGCGCATAATCTTGCTAGGCAAATCAATGCGCTTTCACTCACCATTCATACTATCAGCAAAACAAGATACACATTATACAAACATTTCTAAACGACTAGCTCACGTATCAACACCATACATCTCTGTATGCATCTCAACACCATACAATATTGGTGCATGTGTGTGTGTTTGTGTGCGGGTAAGTGCGCATTTGTTGGAGAGAGTATGTGTGTTCAAAGATATTTCATAACAATGTCTAGCAGCATAAAAACATCAACTGAGTCAGCTTACCTCTCACTCGACTACTACTTCTCACGCATTTTCTGAAGTGCATCTGGTCTACCTCTATACAAGGTATTTCCCGGGTGATTAGGTAACCACCGCTCAGGTTTAGCACAGTAACACCATCTTTTTGACAGTATCGTCGCACTGCATGGATATCAGGCAGCGAGTCACCCACTGCTGTCATCAGGTACTCGACGAAAGAAAACAAAGTTCCAGAGTCCCTGAGAAAAGGTAAAGTTGATATAATATATATAGATATGTTACGCTCAATCTCCGTGACATTTGCCTATTTCATAAAATGGGCAAATTATTTTGCCCAGTTTATGAAATGGACACAATGTATATCACCTTCTTTAATCGCGATTCACACGGGTATTGCTTAGGATTGATTCAATGGTATCAAACTCTTCTACATTGTATTCGCACCCCTATCCTGCCCCCCCAACTTGGCCAGATGCTAAGCTGGGGCACGCTTGAGTCATATGTTGAATCGAACGTTTTGATCAAATTAAGTCTGAATAAAATAATTTTAATTCCTCTACAGATGAGATTTCTCATTCGTTTGAATCAATTTTTGATCTATGTGTGCCAATGAACGAAAATTTTTTTTCATTCAAATTGCTTTTCTGCAGTGGAGAAGTAATCACTTGGCTATTTTACAGACTGGCAAAAAAAAGCCTTTTCTGAAAATAGTGAAAAAGTCAAAAGGGATCAGTGTGACAACATTAGCCTCGTTATTCGCGAGTGCTGCATATCAAAAAATTTGTGATTTCGCGCCACTACTAAACCACTACATAACGCAAAGTAAAACACTTTGGCCTATGCCCTTTAGCGACGTAATATTATATACGTTTCAAATAAAATATATATACACAGTACATTGGGCAGATGTCAAGGCTACAGAAAAATATTATAAAAAGAAAGTGAAAGAAGCGATGCTAGTGGGCAGATTAAAACGAAGGTTGAACAAAACACGGTTAGAAAAAAACAGGAAAAAGGGATTGACTTGCTGAACCACATACATAGTTCTAACACACAGAGAGAGCGAACAACGAATGGTTAGATGAATAGGCCTTAGGCCCATGTCATGGTGGGCGTTTACAAAAACAAACAAAAATTAAAGGGCACATTGCAATGCATGTGCGTGACATTAAAACACATGTGATTCACACACACACACACACACGCGCACACACGCATACATACATACATACATACTCACGCGCGCACACACGCGCGCACACATACATACAGAGAGAGAGAGAGAGAGACAGACGAGAGAGAGAGAGAGAGAGACGAGAGAGAGATATATTGCTGCTAGTTTCATGCACCGACGTTGGCATAAAATAAAATTATGAATAAAGAAATGTTGTTATCGTGTATTACATATCGCCAGAACAGATGGGACTTACCGCTGTGCGTTTGCAAAATCCATGACATCAGTCTGTTCCTTGCGGTGTGTAGAACTTTAAAAAAACAACAACTTTGGGGTTTCCCGTTTTTCTGAAAACAGTAAATAAGCATAGAAATGTTAAGATAGAATCAGCTTCATGGTGTGGTGCACACACTCTCTTTCTCATTCCCTCTCCTCTCCTATCTCCACCTCTCTCTCTCTCTCTCTCTCATTTCGCCCTGTTCGTACCCTCCTGCTTTCCTCTGTCCACCCCCCCCTGCTCTCCTCTCTATCTCTGTAACTCTCTCTTTACTCTCTGTGCGTCTCTCTTCTCATAGTTCTCTCTCATCTCTCCCCATCTCATCTCATCTCTCATCTGTGTGTCTGTACCAGTCTTTGTCTTTGTATCTTTCATATCGACTGTCTCTGTCTAATACCCCTCCCCCTCTCTTGGTCTCTCTCCTCTCTCTCTGTGTCTGTACCTAGTCTTTGTCTTTGTATCTTTCACTGGTCTCCTGTCTAGCCCCTCGCCCTCTCTCTCTCTCTCTCATATCACTGTGTCTGTGCCAATCTTTGTCTTTGTATCTTTCACTGTCTCTGTCTATCCCCCCCCACCGCATCCACCCCCTCCTCTCTCTCTCTCTCTCTCTCTCCTCTCTCTCTCTCTCTCTCTCCTGTGTCTGTGCCAATCTTTGTCTTTGTCTCTTTCACTGTCTCTGTCTACCCCCCCCCTCTACCTCTCTCTCCTCTCTCTCTCTCTCTCTCTCTCTCTCTGCTCTCTTCTCTCTCTCTCTCTACTCTCCTCTCTCTCTCTCTGTCTCTCAACTCTCATCTCTCTCTATCTCTCTCTCTCTCTCTTTCCTCTGTGTCTGTGCCAATCTTTGTCGTTGTCTCTCTCTCTCTCTCTGTCTCACCCCCCCCCTCTCTCTCTCTTGTCTCTATCCTTCTCTGTGTCTGTGCCAATCTTTGTCTTTGTCTCTTTCACTGTCTCTGTCTTTCCCCCCCCCACCACGCCTTCTCTCTGTTTCCCTCTCTCGATCTCTCTCTAAGACTCACCTTCTTCCCTCGTCTCATCTCTCAA
This sequence comes from Phymorhynchus buccinoides, assembly GCA_017654935.2. NCBI lineage: Eukaryota > Metazoa > Mollusca > Gastropoda > Neogastropoda > Raphitomidae > Phymorhynchus > Phymorhynchus buccinoides. Next base: position 1,820,066 of record JAGGCT020000035.1, read on the forward strand.
ACTCTCCTCTCTCATCTCTCTTCCTCTCATCTATCTCTCTCTCGTCAAAATATTTTTCTATTTACGTGTACAGTTGTGGTAGTGTTAATACTGATGGAGGATAGAGGAGGAAGTACTATATTAATAATAATTTAAAAAAAACAAAGAACAGTGCATGATTCTACCAATAGTACATTTTAAAATTATTTTTGTTACTGAACATTTGTTCTTGGTTTTACAAAATTTATAAGACACATATATATGCACATTGATATTGTACACAATAGTAATAAGTTAGAAAAAGCTGCAATGACTAACTATAACTACGACAGCACTCAACAAACACAAGGACAACAACTGCAGTAATATTAATAACAATGACTGCGGGGGCGATTAACAATGGTAATACTAACATCATCATCATCGTACAATTATGTTTTAAATCAGAATCAATGTTGATCTTTAATTTGTTTGTTCCTTTGTTCTAACAAGTATTACTGATGAATAGGTAGAGACGGGGTAAAAAGCCCATGGGCGGGTAAGAAGCCCATGCCAATTATCTCATGAAATGAAGCAAATTTCAGTCACATTTTGCCATGGGATGAGTGTTAAGGCGCCCATGAGCTTTTTGCCCCGTCTTATGTGGGGTAGGGGGCGCGAAGGGATAGGGGGGGGGGGGGGGGGGGGGGGGGGGGGGGGGGGGGGGGCAGTGTTGGACCAACATTTGGTGCAATGGTGGTGTTCATAATTACGTGTTTTTTAAAATTTGCTTTATATTTTTTTTCAACACATGTATGAATGTATGTATGTATGTTTATGTACATGTGTGTATTCATGTATCATTATTTGTATGTATTGTTTGTGTATGTCATGTAGAATGTATGGCATATAGAATAAGATATTTGCATAATATAATCAATTGGTGAATGCAAGATTGTATGTTTTGTATTTATGTGTAATGCATATTTGCATGTATCTATGTTAAGTTAGGATGGATGGGTAGATAAATGGTTTGTAAGCGTACGAATTAACGCATGTGTGTGTGTGTGTAGTGTGTGTGGTGTGTGTGGTGTGTGTGCTTGTGTGTGCGTGTGCCGTGTGGTTGTGTGTGTGTGTGTGTGTGCGTGCGTAACGTGCGGCGTTGTGCGTACGTGTGTGTGTGTGGTGTGTGTGTGTGTGTGTGTGTGTGTGTGTGTGTGGTGTGTGTGTGTGTGTGTGTGTGTGTGTGGTTGTGTGTGTGGTGTTACCAATAATTGTATGTGTGCGTACGGTGTTTAAAATAGTCGCAATATTTTTATGTTGTGTCTTTTCTTCTACAATACATACTGTGTCTCTGTCTTTATCGTGTTGTTTTGTGTTGATAATTAAGTTTTATTAAAAAAAATCGCTGGAAACAAAAAGAATTTAAAAAAAAAAAAAAAAAAAACTGTAAAATAAAAAAAAATGGGACAAATAAAAAAAAACAAACAAAAAAAAAAAAAATTTATTGATTGTCATTGATTGATTTTGATTGGATTGATTGATTGATTGATCCAGACAAAAAAACTTGACCACCGTAGAGGCAATAGAAATGGGTAGGTACAGTAGTTCATCATAATAAAAAAATACTAGTACTATCATCTCCTCCTCCGTCTACTATCACATCTCCTCCTCCTCGCTCCTTCCTCACCATTATCAGTCTGCCTCCATCGTCATTAGTATTTTAATGAGGATGATTATAGTAGGCCATCAAAGATCTAGACTATAAGCAAAGAGGAAATGCACACACACACACACACACACGACACACACACACACACACGACAGAGGTTACAGACACCCCCTCCCCCCCCCCCCACACCCGGTCACAAAATCATTGAATAATTACACATTCTTGAATATTACATAACTTTTCCCTCCCTACTTCCCGTCCCTTGGGTGGGGCACTCATGTTTGCTGGATTCCCAAGCGCCACTTCAAAGATAATACATTATGAGAAGACAATCGAAATGCATGTAGGGGGAAGACGGGGTAAAAAGCCCCATGGGCTTAAAGAACATTTCAGTAACATTTGCCCATGAGACGAATGCTAAACATTAACACTTCGTCTCATGGGCAAAAATGTGTGACTGAAATAAAATAAAAAAAAAAAAAAAAAAAAAAAAAAAAAATGCTTCAGGAAAAAAAAAAATAATTCATGAGATTATATTGGCATGGGCTTCTTACCCGCCCATTGGGCTTTTTACCCCGTCTTTCACCTACATGAAATATGGTTCACAGAAAACCCCCAAACGACACGCAAATATACAAAAACTGCAACAGTACATTGTTTTTTATTTGCTATAAGAGAGAACAGACAGACAGACAGACACTGAACAGACAGACATACTAACAGACAGACAGACAGACAGACAGACAGACAGACAGACAGACAGACAGACAGAATTACAGATAAAGACGAAACAGGACAGATTACACAAAAACACAACATCGAGAGTAACGTTTTAACAAGAAATAAACGAGCAAATCTTCCATTATATAAGCATAAAATAGTGAAGGGGGGGAAAGGGGGAGGAGGTAGGTGGGGGGAACAGTTTAAGGGGAACTCATAAGGTTATATTGTAGACGAGGACCTGGTCCTAAATGGGTGGCGCGCCTCTAGCTGCAACACGGCGGCTCATACCAGGCTGGCGAGCAACCCTAATTTCACAGCGACGGCCTCTAGTGACGATAATGGTACGCTACCCTAACCAGTCCCGAGCTACTTTCTAATGCGCGGGGGTTTTTTCTGCCAACTAAGGATTGAATGACTAGAAACGTTGGGCCTACGTGTTCTTGTTTTAAGAACAGGCACAACCGATGCATATAATACTCATACGAATACCGTCTACAACTGCGGTAATTGTCCAAACACATAACGTAGATGAAAGATAATGCTAATAAAAACAACAGCACCAACAGATACAACAATGGATTTAAAGAAAAATACATTTCTTGTCAGCTTATCTTCTCCACGCGTGCTGTAAATAATTTCGTGAAATTGTAAAAACACTATCTCTTTGGTGGCCTAGCTATAGCCCAAGATAAAACCATTCCACCCTCCCGGTTTTGTTCGCAAGTCACAACAAACTGATAGGACACATAAAAATAGACATATACTACAAACACACCGCATAAATAAATATCAAACGCATAAAACAAAATATACATAAGAAAAAATTTTTTTTTTTAATTTTTTTTATACGAGAATCTCGAAGGTCAAATCATCACCCCCAAACCCCTCCTCTTTCCCTACCGCCAACCGACTAACACCAACCACACCACTACTACTTACTAATACCCCAACTCAACGTACTACTACCTACTACTACTACTAATACCCGCTGCTGCGGCTGCTGATGCTACTACTGCTGCTGTTACTACCACTACCACTACTACTGCTGCTGCTGCAGACTACTACTACTACTACTACTTCTACTACTCACTACTACTAACTACTGACTAACGTGAGTTTTTGTTCTCCTAGCTACTAACTACTAACTACTACAACTACTAATACTAGCCTACTAACTACTGCTACTGCTGCTGCTATTACTGCTCCTACTACTACTACTACTATCAGTGCCCTATGTTGACGTTTCAATCCTAATATTGGCTGCCGCTCTGTGCATTCAAACGTGCATAGACACATTCGCACACACGCAAGCAATCAAAATTGTGGAGTCAACAACGGACGATCGATTAATAGGAGAAGAAACTACTTCTAGTCGAGCAGTACAATATTAATGGTCGTAACGCACAAAACTACGAAAGTAGAATCATTTAGGCTACTAGCTTTTGGTCTTAAGTATGGACAAATGACCATAGCCAATCCCACAGAACTTAAATACAAATGTTAGTAAATGTTGCGACTACCCTGCAAAATGGACCTTGTTTGTAGTTTTACCTACCATCGAGCTAGTAGCTATCTGGCGTCGTTTCGACTCACTAGGGTATATTCCCGTCGAGTTGGGGAGGGGATAAGGAGCAATTCAATTTACTTCCTTGTTCGGGGAGGGTCCGTTGGGGCTTATCCCGCTCGGACTACTCTTTTTGATCACACCGCTGACAGTCATGGGGAACATACCACATATCACTGGGACTAATCCCGTGTGGACTAATATTTTATCTGCACCGCTCGGACTACAATACATACGTTTAGTGCAAGAAATAATAATAAACAGTAAAGTAATTTCGACGAATTTATTACAAAATAAAATAAGAATTATATACATTAATTAAATTCAACTTTTATTTTTTTGTGTATTTCGACACTAAATTGACCTTAAGCCTATCTCATGAGCAGATTCCTAAATCCGTAATCCTATAATCTCTTCCTAACCCTATTCCTAAAGCCTAACCCTAACCCTATTCTTAAGCTTAACCCTAACGCCTGGTCGCTACATTTCTATTCTAATCCCTAAACCTATCCTAACCTATCTGAAAAACATAGGAATAAACCTGGGTACCGCAGAAATGCATACGGGGGATACATTCTCAGCAGATACATTAGAACCGAGATGGGAAGAAGGGCTGTATGCAACATCAAAGCAAGTTAGGTCGAACGGGCGGAGCGACGACGCGCTAGCGCGGCACACAGGGGCGCGTGGGGCGCGCGTGTTTGTGTGTGTTTGTGGTGTGGTGTGTGTGCTTGTGTGTGGTGGTGGGTGTGTGATGTGTTGTGTGTGTGTGTTGTGGTTTGTGTGTGTAGTGTGTGTTGTGTGTGGTGTGGTGTGTATGGTGTTTGTGTTTGTTTGTGTGTGTGTGCGCGAGCAGCGCGCGCAGTGTTTTTGTGTGTGCGCGTGTCCGTGCGTGCGGCCGTGCGTGTGTGTGAGCGCGCGCGCGCATGTGCGCGTGTGCGTGTGCGCCGCGATTATGGATTTATCTATTGCATGCACTCTGTGCTTCTTATAGCTCTTTGGTTTGGAAAAAATCCTTAAAGACCTCCCCACGTCACGTCACGTGTCACATTCCCCCCTAATATACTAGGAAGATTTCTTAAGATTTCTTACAAAGCTATAAGAAGAAACACACGTGAAACCCGTGATTATTGGACCACGTGACGTGGTGGGTCTTTACACGATATTACGAGACGCGCTACGATTAAGGTCCCTTGGTTTGTGTTCTTCATGGGTTTAGCTGTGACCTCACAAAAAAATGCCCACCATTTCAAATTTGAGGCTGCGTCTTAAAACAAAAATGATATTATTGCTTCGAATTCTAGGGCAATTTGTGAGACCAGATCAAAAAACAAGTTTTCTTACCAGCTGTAAAAAGGAAAACGCTTGAAAACCGTGATCTTAACACGTGACGTGCTGGGTCTTTAACGTCTCCCGCCCATTGCAATGCGCATTCTTATTACATGTGCTTGTGTGCATTGTGTGTGCATTTTATTTATAAGGCATAGGCCTATGTGCGTGTTCTCGAGTGCGCGAGCCAGCGTGCATTAAGCTTATGTCTAATTTAAGCAAAGATTATTTTGCTTAAAATCGCACAAGCAAAACGTGTTCGTAAAATATTGTCAGACAAATGCAAAGATTAGCCGACGCTAACGCGTGTAAAAAAATCTTCACTAAAGGCGGCGACAGACTATGTGGTTGCCTCATGTGACTCGAATCAGGTCGTGACGCTTCACCTCATTTGCATACCATCTAACTCGATCAGTCTGACTCAGTCGGGCCCAGTCAGGTGACAGGGCCGAATAGGGCGGGTTCTAAATTTCACTGATCGAGTCAGATCGAGTCAGATGGCTTGTGACCTCTTCTGTGCGGAAAACAAAATTTGATCTACGTCACGACCTTATCGAGTCATATGAGGCAGTCGCATATTCTGTCTCCAGCTTTAGAGGAAGGCCTACATGGGGAACACTGCCACTTTCTCACGGTATGTAACATAACATTGGGCAATGCCCCTTATTTTCCTAGTATGCTTACATAATCCATTAGGTCTCTTCTGTACAAGTTCATTTTCGCTCTTTTTTTTTTTCCCCATGGCAACACAATGATAAGGCAGTAATATTATCACTGGATCAACTGGCCTATTCTGTGTTGCCGGATATGGCCACAGTTCCAAATATATACGTGTACAGATGACGCTTTAAAGGGGCACCCTGACGGATGAGATTTTGCAAGAAACACGTCGAGATCACCAGGAAAAGTCCCTTTTACAGAGATCGCAACACTCATTTTTTTTTTTGTTCTGGTTTCCTATAAATCAAACGATCAAATCGGCGATTCCTCCTTGGCGGAGGTGCTGTAAGTCAGATTCTTCTAGTGAAAGACAAGTGTCTTGTCTTTTCTAATGACACGACCTGAGCTTAGATCATCTTTACCAAATACACGCCTTTTAAAAAAAGCTATTTTATACAGTTTACCAAAAAGAGGTTCGTTCACAACAACAGAAAATAGCCTCCCAATTTATTATTCCCTGCACTACAAAAAAGAAAAAAGCTTCAACCTCTCTTGAGTTGAGCCTCCACCCACCTCCGTCCAATATGGCTCTCTCGCTTCCTGCGGCATCTCCGCGAAAGAGGGAATCCGCCCCGTTGTGCGACGGTATTGATATGTAGGAATACAGAGCAAAGTTGAGTGGTTCGATCCTCTGAAAAGGCTGTTTTTCTTTGGAGCTCTCGACGCGTCCTTCATTGCAAAAGAACTCACCAATCCACTGCGTGTCCAATTAAACGACAACAAGCGGAGAGTCTCTCCGCTCCTTCACAGTTCATCTTTTGCTCTCTTCTGTCTCATATAGCTGTCTAGCTGTTTGTCTCTCTCTTTCTCTCTCCCTCCCACTCTCTCCCACCCTTTCTCTGCTCCTCGGCTCATCATTCTGTAACATTCCCCCTCTTCCCCCATGTGTATTTTCTGGTCCTCTTCTCTTTCCTCTCCTCTTCTGCCTCTGTAGTCTCCTCTACTCCCCCTTACTCTATCCCCATCCTTCCATTCTTTCTCTCTCGTCTCTCATTTCTCTGTGTGTCTCTCTCTCTTTCTCCCCTTCATCCTCCTCTCGCCTCGCCCCCTCCCTCTCTCCTCATTATCTGCGGTCTTGATGTCTGTTTGTCTGTTCTGTATGTCTCTGTCTCTGTCTCTGCCTCTCTCTCTCTGTCTGCTCGGGTGTGCGTCTCTCTATATCCCTAAATCCTCTTTCCCTCCTCTCTCCTCTCTGATCTCTGTGTGTGTCCTCATCTCTGTCCTGTCGTCTCGCTTTTTCTCTCTCTCCCTCTCTCTCTCTCTGAATCTCTCTAATCTTTCGCTCTACCCTCTCTCTGGTGCTTAGCAATGTGCGTGTGCGCAGCATGTGTGGGGGAAAGGGGGGTAATGGCGGGGAGGGAGGACGCGGCCGTCCCGTCGCTGTTGGTGGTGCATGGAGTGTGATGTCAAATATCCTAGACCTCCTCAGATTGCGTTCGTTTTGTTTAGTCTTTTTCCAGCTCTGTCTTTATGTTTGGACTGTCTGTGAGTGGTGCGTCTTCTGTCAAGAGCAGAGGAGAGGTCAGGCCGATCACTAACTACTGATCACAATAGGGACTTTTGGTTTTTTAAAAAAATAATATATTTAAATACTTAAAACAAAAAAATTAAAAAAATACTAAAAATTTTTTATAAATTTTTAAATAAAAATTAATAATAAAAACACCTATTCCCAGCACATTCACCAAAAGACAGAGCCCCCAACCTCCATCCACCAACCCGCCCTCTCTTTGAACCCAACAACTTGTACTAAACCTAACGTTGCCATTAAAAACGTAAACTTGATGCCTAACAGAAAAGGATTTTTCAATTCATTTACTTATAATATACTTTAATTCCTAAATAACTAACTGTTTTCTTTTTTACTTTTTATTTTTTTACTTTTTAAAAAAAAAAAATTATAAATTAAAACAAAATAAATAAATTTAAACAAAAAAAAAAAACGTTTTCTCCTCCTTTTTTTAATAAATTAACCTTTAAAAAATAACCCACAAAACCCCCAGACCATCTTCCTTTGAGCCAAACAATTTTTCCATTAAACTTACTTATACTCTTGGGGACACAACAGAAAAAGATTGTATTTCATATTTAATCATTTTGACTTTTTCTTCTTTAAAAAATAATAAAAAAAAAAAAAAAAAAAAAAAAAAAAATTTTAAAAAAATTTTTAAAATTATTTTAACCCTTTATCCCTCCAAACTTCTTTTCCACACCGCCAGCCCGTCCTTTGAGCCAAAAAAAAAAAATCCCATTAAATACTTCTTCGGCTACAGAGAAATATTTCATATTACTTTGATCATACTTTCTTTTTAACCTTTTCACCGCCATCCATCTTTGAGCCAAAAAAATTTCCATTAAACTTACTTGGCTACAGAAGAGATTTCACATTTATCTGACTTTTTTAGCCCTTCCACCGCCAGCCATATTTTGAGTCTCACAACAAAATGGCAAATGAAATTTACTTGGCTACAGAAAAGATTTTGTCTTCAATATTGTGGGATTTCTCTGTGACAACATTTAGAATACGGTCAATCCTTACTGCCCATATTTAGGAACACAATAATCATTGAGTAATAATACCCTGAATTCAAGGTTTTTTAATGACATGGGTGTTAAATCTTTTGTGGTGGGCAAGCTATGCGACATTGGCGGTGAAAGGAAGTTGATAACTATTATTATTGTTTCGTTTTACGAAGTGTAGGGCTGACAGTAGGATGAGAGTTGTACAGTAAATGTGCGGTTGTTTTTAGTCTACAGTCGACTAATGGAGAAAATGTAGTTTAATTAATTTCGTGTGTGTGTGTGGTTGTGCGCACACGTGTGCTTGCGCCGTGTGTGTGTGTGTATGTGTGTGTGTGTGTGGTGTGTGTGGTGGTGGGTGGTGTGTGTGTGTGTAGCTTCTCTGTGTGTGGTTGTGCGCGCGTGCGGTGCGTGGGGGCCGTGCGTGCGTGTGTGTGTGTGTGTTTGTGTGTGTGTGGTGCGTTGTGTGTGTGCGTGCGTGCGTGCGTTGCGCCCATGACGTGCATTGTGTTTTTTGTGTGTGTTGTGTGTGTGTTTTCGTGTGACGTGTGTCGTGTGTCGTGTTGTGATGTCTGCTTGTGTGAGTGCGCGCGTCTCCATGTGTGTTTGTGCGCGTGCTTGCGTGCGTGCGTGCGTCATGTTTCTCTGCTGTTTGTGTGTGTGGGTCGTGTGCCTGCTGTGTGTGTGGTGTGTGTGTGTTATAACTCAATAAATAGTTGTGTTCATTTTTTGTCAACTTATCGTCCAAGCCACAATTCAAATAGAAAGAGCACATTTACATGTATAAGACACTACAGGAAAAGGTTATTTAAAAAGGACTGCACGAAGTTTTTGCGCTTGATGATTATGTGTCCGTTTTGCTCTGTGACCAACGTGTGTTTATATTCTATTCATCTTCATGCCCCCATGAAAAGTCACAGTATCGCACACATTTAAATTGAACATTGTGTGTGTGTGCCAAGAGTGCGCGCGCGTTGCCGAAAGTAACTTACGCCATTGTGTTGTCACTTATTCCAGGTAAGTGCCATGTGCTGTGTGTGTGTGTACTGTGCGTGTCGTGTGTTGCGTCGTGTGTGGTGTATGTGTACTTCAGTGCTGTGTGTGCTGCGGAGTGTTCTGTTTGCTCATTGGTCTGGCATTTTGCTTTGCTGTCTCTTAGCCCTGTTCGTGCTAGCATCTGTCGTCGCCGTCAGGCTTTAATGGTGTTGTGTGTGGTGTGTGTTGTGTGAGAGAGAGAGAGAGAGAGAGAGAGAGAGAGAAGAGAGAGAGAGAGAGAGAGAGAGAGAGAGAGAGAGAGAGAGAGACAGAGACAGAGACAGAGAGATAAATCGTTCATGCACGCACACGCGCGCGTGTGTATATGAATGACTGACTCAAAACTAAGATGCATTTTCACTAGCTCAATAGTATTGCAGCTTTGTGGACTGACTTGGCCTGTTGGGACCATCTCTATTTTCGGATGCCCTAAAGCCCCCCTTTGCCCAGAGAGTGAGTATGTACCCTGGGCAAGGCCATTTCAATATGAACGAATTCTAGAGCAGCCTCCCTGGGGATAGCAGTGGCCTCCTCAGCTATCTGGCAGTCATTTTCGGATACTATTGACACACTGTTGTTGTTACTGGTGTATTTGTGTAGTAAAGGGACAAACATACCTAACTCCTAACTTTGAGAATAAGACACACACCTTGACATCCACCCACACACAGGCGCGCGCGCACATACACATACGCGCGCACGCACACCCACGCGCGCGCACACGCACACACACACACACACCCACATACATATATAGAGGCACAAACGGTCGCAAAACACACACACACACACACACACACACACGCGCACACGCACGCATAGACACACACACACGCGCGCGCGCGCGCGCACACACACGCACACACACACACACACACCACATACATTATGCACTGGCTTGATCGCTTTTTGACCTTTTATTGATAATCTGTGGCAACAATTGCATCACAAGAATAATCACCCCATAATTCAGGTTTTCATCAATGGTGACCTGCCGAACAAAACAGGATCATCTACGAATTAAATTAGATCTTTCCCTGGAATATTGGCGAATCATGACCGCATTTGAATTTTCTTCTGACTGTAATTTTTTTTAAAAACCACGAAAATGTTTACGTTTTGGTTGTTGCAAACACACACGGTTATAAAGGAGATAATTCATATAATGATGGGGTTTTGTTCTCGCTTTAATTTATCAAGGCTTTAGCTCACGTTATATCCCTGTTAAAGGCTGCTCTGTATAAGGATCTGTTTTTCTTCTCTGCCTGTTTGTCTTTTGGAATATTTTTGGGAAACGCGTGTGTGTGTGTGTGTGTGTGTGTGTGTGTGTGTGTGTGTGTGTGTGTGTGTGTGTGTGTTTGTGTGTGTGTCGGTGTGAGTGTGTGTGTGTGTGTGTGTGTGTGTGTGTGTGTGTGTGTGTGTGTGTCGGTGTGTGTGTGTCAGTGTGTGTGTGTGTGTGTGTGTGTGTGTGTGTGTGTGTGTGTGTGTGTGTGTGTGTGTTTGTTGGTGCGCGCGCGCGCGCGTGAATGCGTTTGTGTATATGCACGTGTGGCATGTCTGTATGTCTTTGAGTATGTGTTTGTGTGAGGGTGAGAGTGGATATGCGAGCGCATCTGAGTATGTTTGATATGTCTGATATAATCTTGCACGTGGAGTGAATTTTGGTTAAAGCTCCACGATTAGTACAGATAGAATGCGCGCTACATAAAATTAATTTATTTAATATTATTAATGAATAATTATGCACTCTCATTTGAATATAGAAAATATATTCAAATCATAATTACCTATAGCCTGTGTGGTCGACAAGATTCAAATAATCCCAAACCGAGTTGTGTTTCTTAGCAGTGGTTTACTCTGTGTCAGTTCTTTCATTATATCAAGTTCTGTCAGTCCTTGTCTGTGTAGATATCTAAAGAGAAATGAAACAACGTTCGCCTTGACATTAAAGCGGGGCAATGCTCTGATAATAGCAATGGCGCAAGATACACAGTAGCTCAAAAATTGTTTGTAGCCGTGTGATGATATAAAAATGATACATCCAATAGCAAATAAATGTAAAATCAAGCTTGAAGCTGCATGCCTATTGCCTCAATGGAAATAATACAAAATGTATGTACAAACCCTCAAAACTAGAAAGCCAACAGCGCTAAAAAGAACAAAATAATATATAACTGGTATTTTAATGAACTCCATAATCACCACTAAATCTGTAGTTGCTCATTAGAAGGATGTATGCACGCAAACCAAGTTAGCAATCTATAAAAAAAACTAGGGGTGAGCACTTCGTGAAAATTAGAAATTGTTTACCTCCATTACTAGGTCAAATTCCATAGCAACAATGCAACAATGGCATCGAAGCTTGAAACTGCAGGATGCGAGTCAGCGACTTGCAAACCTGTTTTTAGAAAACTGAGAGAACTTGCAAAATGTGACGTAAAAATATAAATGACATCAATTTTAGAATGACGCACGGTGTTCTAAGTGATGTAAGTCTAATCAAACACGCGAGCCGAGAGCTGGGGATCTACCTGAATTTAGAGTAACTCCCCCAGTTATATAAGATCACACCCACACACCTTGAAATTACTCCCCTTAATTATTTTCGAACAATTCCTATTAAAGAGTTTGACTTTGCTTTTCAAATAATCAGAAATGTAACAATTACAGATTTTGCGTTCATCTTATTCCGTTGTTAATTAACGAAAAAAAAAAAAAATCAGTTTTTATATATTTCAAAAGAAGACATTACCACCTTACTATATTTATTAACGATGGCTTGGAGTCAAAACGGACTATCTTTAGATAGTCCATTGACGTATTATTGGATTTTTTACAAAAACTAATAACTTGTATCAAACAATGACTGCAGAAATATAAAAAAGGGTTTTTTGCTTTTTATATTTCAGCAGTCTTTTTTTTTATACAAGTTATTAGTTTTCGCAATAAGTTCAATAATAATGGCAACGAAAAAGTTGTCATTTGGTCACAATGTAACCCCCAACCCCCACCCTCACACCCCCCTTTCCTTCCTCATCACTCACACACAAATTGCATGCAAGAAAAAGGGTGGCGCGCCTATGGCTGCGACGCGCTCTCCAGGTGGGAGCAGCCCGAATTTCACAGAGACGCCTCTGTGACTATAAAGTACCTAATGCCTAATACACCTGCAGTCAAAACTGAGAAATTGATACAACAGAAAATCAAGCAAGTTAAAGGGAAGCCACGAGCCATGAAAAAAGCAAGCACCTTTTATAATACATCCCAACACAATTATAACAGAAACAATAATATGCAATATTCATAAAGCATCATTATTCAGGTAATCAATTCACATGAAATAAATAGCCGGATTCTCATCATTGTGTTGTTCTTATGATAGAAAGCAAAGGTACAACAACCATGGACGCACCACAAAAAAGTCGAAACTATCTGGAAAGGATATAATAAACGAGGAGCACTAGCAATATACAAACAAGCACAATTGGAGTTTCGACCACGATTTGAACTGAAAACAAGAGGCAAAGCCTTCAAGGCTCACTCAAACAGGAACATGTGGGACAAACAACAAACAAAGATTGAGGGGGGTGTCTAAAGTACAAGATTGCCAATACAATTTTTAAAGTACAAATGAAACTATCGTTAATGGATACAACTAAAAAAAAAAAAATAAAAAATTAAAAAGTGCCCGTGCCGAGAATCGGACCCGGAACCATTGGCATGACAGACAGACACTCTACCAATGAGCTATCGAGGCTTTCAGTGTTGATGAGTTTCTTAACTCACGTTGCCTGTTGAATACTCTCTAACCCACTAATCTAAAATGTTATCTGTTTGTTATCTGTTTACAGTGTTGTTTTAAGTATTTAATTATTCAAATCATTATTGTTTGAAAGCTTGCATAGACATCTATATGTGTGCAAAGTTTGAACAATGTATGCCTTCTATTTCCCGAGAAAACGCCAACGTTAAAGTTTGGAGATTAGACCACGGACGCAAACACACACACACACACATACACACAGACACACAACCGAACAACTATCATACTATAGACTCACTTTGTGTTAACTTCGTTAACACGAATGATCCAATAAACGACACGTGAATCTAGGTCAGAATGGCTCGTCATGGCAAAAGAAAACATAGGAAGGCGACCGATTCGAATTCAGGATCAAACACGTCAGACATTCGGAGGAGAAGACAGTGACTCGTAACATTTTTTATAAAAAACTCCTAAAGAAGAAAAAAATACTAACGTGTGAGTACGCCGGTGTCTGTGAACTGAAAGAGACCTTGGTCCAAATTGGCTTTCACTCTAATCCGAAGCAGAGATGGAGGCCATCGCGGGGGGGGGGGGGAGGGGTTCATCATTCAGCATGAATAAATTAGCAGTAATCTCGTAATTGCGTTGTTCTTATGATAGAAAGCAAAGGTACAACAACCATGGACGCGCCGCAAAAAAGGTATCGCATACGAAACACAAATATTGGAATTTTTTTATTGGATGATAAGCTTGTGAATTTTAACACTATCTGGAAAGGATATAATAAACGAGGAACAATAGCAATATAACAAAAAGCAAAGCAACAACATCGAAAACAACAACAACAACAATGAATCAACAACCCACCATTTTGGTCTCATGTTCTGCATTACTTCCAGCTTAAAGCACAGTAAGAAACAACTTCTGACGGATGACTTATTCTTTGGCAAAAAAAACACGTCAAGATCACCCAGAAGTACGAAACCTTTCCAGCGGTTCGGAACACCCACTTTGCTCGACCTTGGTTCATAGAAATCAAACAGATAAAAACGGCACTTTCCTCCTTGGCGAAAATGCCGCTGAGGTTTTTTTAGTTCGTGAAGCCATTTTGAACGGGGTGCCGTAGAGTGACGAGGCTTGAAGCTTTTTCCTTTTTGTAGTGCAGTAAAAGAAACTGGATTCTATTTCCTTTGTTGTGAGGCGAAAGTTCGTTTGGTAAACTGTGTATAAAACAGCTAAAAAATGTATTTTGACAAAAGGCTTGCATTGTAGAACTTTCGTGCAAGGGATTTGTTCCAGCCACACCGATCAGGCGGCCCATTATAAAGGACAAGGCCACTTGTCTTTCACTGACATGCTTTTAACGTCCCTAGGGAGGATCTGCGTATCGAATTGGACGATAATCTCAACCTCTCCTTCACTGAAAGAATTTGACGTCAACCACCTCTGCCAAGAAGGAATCGCAGATTTGATGGTTCGATTTCTACAAAACCAGAACAAAGTGATTGTTGTGATCTCGGTAAAGGGTGTTTCCCTGGTGATCTCGACGTGTTTCTCGCAGAAACACTCATCCGGCAGGAATTTCCTTTAAAGGACAGCTTAAGAAAAATTCTTAAAGACCCACCACGTCACTTGTCAGAATCACGGTTTTCACGTGTGTTTTCCCTCTTATAGCTGTTAACAAAATCTTAAGAAATCTTTCTAGCATAAGAAGGAATGTGACACTTGACGTGGAGGGTCTTTTAGAGACGTATAGGGAGAGCCTTACGGTTGCAACAAGAGCTATAGAGAAGGCTTTTCTATATTATCATATTGTAACAACAGGAACGGGCTATGACAACGTCGATTTTAGATATAAATGTTACAGCATATTATCATTTTGAATCCCGGCTTTTCATATAGGGGGGGGCTGCATAGCAAATATCATTATTATAAGTAAGTCATTACAATCGATCATATCATAGTGGCTTGTCGAAGGCTGATCCAGGCAAAGGAATGCCCTCCCCCACACTCTCCCTTCGTGAAGGAAATTCTTCAGCTAATATTTAGTCTTTATGACACTACTCCATCGAAAACACATATTTATAATTCAAACTTGCAGACTGTAAAAGTCAAACCAGATACGAGCGAAGTAATGTGATCCATGTATAGTACGAACTGGCGACAGCAGAAAGAACATAAAGATATGGCCTTATGCATTTAATAAAATTGTGTGAGATATCACACTTAGTGTAACTCAGAAGAAATACTACATCAATTCATGTAGCATCATAAGTCATTATTTATACAGGAAGTAAGAAAACTCATACAGTTTATAAAAAGAAAAAACGAATCTGTAGCCCCACTGCTATCACTATCTCGTAAGTAGAAAAAAAAAAATCGTCGACTGTAATTTAAAAAAACCTCGTATTTCGATAGTTATGGGGGTCTTGAGTTTGATACATGGTCATCTTTCTAAATTTTTCCCGCCACCTTCCTACACAAAACCTCGTATCGCTAAACAACTTTATTATCTGAGGTAAATGAGGTTGTGAAAACAAAAGAAAAACTCGAAGTCCCAAACTTAGATCTAGTTAAGGACAAAAAAAAACTCCTTGTATCTTCGTTCTCTTGAAGTTCAACATGTTTTCAAAAGTAAAAGTAAACAAAATGCATGGGACTAAACTCGCAATGATTTTGAACAACATAATAATATATTCCCCTCATAGTTAGATCAATTGTAGTCAACGCGGTTAATTCTTTTTTCTTTTTTTTCACATTTGTTTCCAATTATTGCGGACAGCATTTTTTAGGCAACACTCACACTCTACATATCATACAGAATAGTTATCATTTTCGATACACATGACAAAAATCGACACACCACATTGCACATCTTCAACCCATGACAAAACCACCAAACAGGCCAACCAATGGTAGTAATAGTAACAATGATAGTGACACTGATTGATTTATCAACCTAAACAGACAGCAACACATGTATAGGCAACAACAATGACTAATGACAACAACATGATGAACAAAAATAATTAGCACATTAATAAGTAAATCAGTTAACAAAATGAATCGTACTACAACACGATAGTAAAACACCTTCAGCCAAGGCAAAGGGAAATAACAGGAGGTCAACGCGGTTAGTTTTAAAAACAGTTTTTATTTTTGCAGGGTTATCAAAACTACCAACATTGAATACGAGTGTATTGAATTTCACTGACGAAATGTAGGCTAATATAAGCCACCCTCTAATCGTGGATATATTTCTCTACTAATTAAATGTAAATCTTCGACAGGACTTACATAACAAAATTCAACAGCCCTACCTACACACGGTCTGGTAATTCACAGCATAAAATTGAACAAGAATCAAAAGTATGAGAAGAAGGCAGTTTCTTTTACAACAATATTCAAACAACACACAAACAAAAAAAAAAAATAGAAAAAAACACACAATGTGTATCTCTGTGCATGAATCTCGACGGTCATCACAGATTGGATTCTTTACAATTATTCAATCAACACACAAACAAACACACAAGTGTATCTCTGTGAATGAACCTCATGGTCATCACATATTGGATTATGTACAACAATATTCAATCAACAAACAAACAAACACACAAGTGTATTTCTGTGAATGAACCGCATGGTCATCACATATTGGATTATGTACAACAATATTCAATCAACAACAAACAAACAAACACACAAGTGTATTTCTGTGAATGAACCTCATGGTCATCACAGATTGGATTCTGTACAACAATATTCAATCAACAAGCAAACAAACAAACACACAAGTGTATCTCTGTGAATGAACCGCATGGTCATCGCATATTGGATTCTGTACAACAATATTCAATCAACAAGCAAACAAACAAACACACAAGTGTATCTCTGTGAATGAACCTCATGGTCATCGCATATTGGATTCTGTACAACAATATTCAATCAACAAGCAAACAAACAAACACACAAGTGTATCTCTGTGAATGAACCTCATGGTCATCGCATATTGGATTCTGTACAACAATATTCAATCAACAAGCAAACAAACAAACACACAAGTTAATCTTCTGTGAATGAACTCCATGGTCATCACAGATTGGATTCTTTTACAAAAATTATTCAATCAAACAAACAAACAAACACACAAGTGTTATCTCTGTGAATGAACCGTCATCGGTCATCACAGTGAATTTGGATTCTGTTACATAGTCCCGTTAACAGCTATGGTCTATCTCAGGACTGTCACCGCGTAAAGTTCGACCACGTTTAGCCAAAACACAAATCCATGAATCTTAACAACGTACAAAACCTGAAAACATAAAAAAATATAGTACATTTCATAACATGACGCTTCCATCATTACACCCTATAGCAAATAGTTCCAGACAGTGCTGGAAACGTTGAACCATTCCGGCTCTATTTATCGAGTCCAGGTTGTAAAAAAACAGTAAACAAAGGATAACAAATACATACTAGTAAGCTAAAAATACATTTCCAAAAAAGATGGTGTATGTGTGTAACAGATTGCTTACATTTCAGAAAAAAAAATTGTGTATGTGTGTGAAGGATTGTCTACCTTGAATCTAAATGATGCCCTTACCCACCCAGGCTTCTGTCACCGGACATTTCCCACCCTAGGTCTTTTCCAAACCGGACGTTTCTCAAACACATCTCGAAATGTGTGGCATGTGCATGACTCATTTACTTTTGAAAAAATGTGTGTGTGGTGTGTGTGTAGTGCGCGTGTCCGCGTTCGTGGCGTGCCAGCGCACGCGCGCGCGCACGCGCGACACAAGCGCGCGTGTATGTGTGGGTGTGTGTGTGTGTGTGTGTGTGGTCTTGTGTGTGGTGTGTGTATGTGTGTGTGTTGTGTGTGTGTGATGTGTGTGTGTGTGGCGAGCACAGTGCTGTGCGTGGCGTGCGATGCGTAGCGGCGCGCGGCAGCAGTGGCGCGCAGGCGTGTGTAGTGTGTGTGTGTGGTGTGTAGTGTTGTGTGTGTGTGTGTGTGTGTGTGCGTGTGCGTGTCGAAATCCACTGTGCCGTGTAGCGCATCGTGTGCGTGTGTGTGTGTGGGTGGTCGTGCGTAAGCGTTGGTGTGTGCGTGCGTGTTTGCGCGCGGCTGCGTGTGTGTTTGTGAGAGTGTGCTCGTCACAACGATCAAGTCAAAAATCACTATTTATCAACTTCAAACGCATTAAGGTTTTGAAATTAATACAGTGTGGTGTCTCGTGACAAGCACAAATACAAGCAATGAAAACACATTTGGCGTGCATTAAACAATGGAAACCGGAAACACTCCCCAAACTCACCCCACCCCCCCCTCACAAACCCCCCCGGAAAAAATGGACAACTCAAACTCAAGGCTGTTGAGAGTATGTGGTGCGTAGTGTGTGTGTGTGGTGGTGTGTGGTCGCGTGTGTGTGATGTCGTAGTGTGCGTGTGCGTTGTGTTGTGTGTGTGGTGTGTGTGTTACTGTGTGTGTGTGTGTGTGGTGTGTGTGTGTGGTGTGGTATGTGCAAATTCTGTTGTGTGCGTTGTGTATGTTGAGTGTGTGTTGTGTGCGATGTTTGTGTGTGTGTTTTGAGGCCGTGCATACAAAAAGCATCATATTCATAATGGCTTTCAAATGATGGGAAACATCATGAATCAAAACATTTTATTTTGTTTTTGCTGCGAATTCGTAATGATAAAATAATCTAGAAAGGCGTTTTATTGCTATGAATAAAACACACGGACACAACAGAAACTATATTCTGATTACAAGCACTGGTAAGACATTCAAACTGAAAAGGCATTGAAAAACAGAACACATGATTCTAGTTGCTGTGTAACCTTAATTCTAATAATTATACACTATGCATCTTGCTAACTTAGAAATGGGGACACGCATATTTCGTCCTAATGTGTAAAACCCCACAAACGATTCTTAAATGTGTACCAAACAAAATCAAACAGACAAAACAATCGATCCTCCTGTTTCAAATAACAATTCTGTAACAAAAAGCAATACTAGGGAAATGTAAGCAATGCATGTCACACAACAGCAATAATCAACATATAACATTACTAGTGTTGAGAACCGGTTAAAAAATCTTAACCGGTTTTAAACCGGTTTTTCATATATGAACCGGTCTTTTCGAACCGGTTTTATTTAACCAGTACTCGCATCACTAGTTTCACCTATGCCAACACATATTATTTTCAGAAATATCACACACACGCACGCATGCGCGGCGAACGCACAACGCACACACACACACACACCGCACACACACACACACACACACACACAACCACACACCAACAAATAAAGAAACTTATGACTTAGACACACACACACTCAACTCAACCACTCAGTCAAAGTCAAAGCCATACACACCAACAAACTAGAAACAGCTACTCTGGTTACAACACCCATCTTGCTCTGAGTAATCAGTGTTGTTCTTCAAAAAGAATGCGTTATTTAAGAAAAAATACTTCAGTTTGCCGTTAAAAAAACCGTTTACCCCGCGACTGACGGTTTTTCGAAACCGCTAAGCTTAGCACGGTTTCCCGCTTCAAACCGGTTTTCCCCCACTCTAAACATACAAATCAAAGTAACACAATCGTGTGAAGAAAACGTAATAATTGGCTAGTCTTCCGAAAATCATTCATAGATTACAAAATTGAACAGGGGGAATACTCTCTTCTATAAACGCCTCTCCACCAAGTTGTTAACGATACGACATGTAGCAATGCGTGGGTCAGAACAAAGGGAGACACAAAGCATCATCTCAAAAAGAATGTGCAAGTTGCCTTTTATGGACATTCACCCACACAGTAACATCAACAATGGTGGAGAGGACAACATCAGTCATAGGTACAGGTTGTTCACTTTGTTATTCAGTACTGAGTTGCACAGCCAAAAAGGATAATCAAACACTAAAGGAAACAATTCCTTGAAATGTTAACGAAAAAGCTGTACGCTGTACAATTAACCCATTGACGCCACATTTCATCAAACTCAAAACCGTCAGCAATAATGTTAAAAGACAAGTACTTATCTTTACTTCCACCTCACAAAAATAGTATTCTGACATTGAGGACCAATTTCTGGACATATGAAGGTAGACGCAGTGAGGACCGAGGAAGTTGGTGTGGTATTGGGAGGGTGGAGGGAGGTGTCTTTACAAGCGACAACCGGACATCGATTTGCTCCCGTCGGAGTGCTGATTTCGATGTCTGACTATAGACAAAACCAGAGTTGACGCGAGTGGATTCGGAATGAGCCGGTGTGGGAACAGCACAGTGTATAGCACAGACAAGGACGAGAAGAAAAACCAAAGCCATATTTGCTTTGCAACAAAAACCATAGCATAGTTTACAAAAAGAAAGAAAAAAAAAGAAAAGATTATATTATATTCGGGTAAAACATTAAGATTTACCCCAAAAAACAATCAGCACAAAAAACCACGAACCAACAAAACACTAAAAAGCAATCCATACAAATTCCATCGCCCTCCCTCCCCCTCCCATCTATCATCTTTTCATCTAATAAGGGCCGGCCACACGTCAGCTAAATTAGTACGACTGTACGATACGATTGATCACGTGATCTCG
Source organism: Phymorhynchus buccinoides (assembly GCA_017654935.2). NCBI lineage: Eukaryota > Metazoa > Mollusca > Gastropoda > Neogastropoda > Raphitomidae > Phymorhynchus > Phymorhynchus buccinoides. The sequence continues at coordinate 1,840,958 of JAGGCT020000035.1, forward strand.
ATGTGCGAATCCCATTTGTTCTGGAGACCACGTGATCGAACCGTATCGCACAGTCGTACGATTCTTAGTGACGTGAGGTGGCCCTTAGAAGAAAAGAAAAAAGAGTTGACATGCTGTGGACAAGAACCACTTTGCTTTACATGTTCCCCTGACGCTGACATTGAAAATGGAAATGAAACAGACTAAGGAGCAAAATGGACAAGCAGTCTGGGCAAAAATGGAACAATGGACGTGTGCTGCTGTCGTTGTTGTTGCTGTTGCTGTTGCTGATGCATCTGACGTTTGCTGCAGCTGCTGCCGGGATGTTTCCTCTTGCCTCTGAGCGCTGAGCCGCCGCGCAGATCTGAAGAAGAGGCGACGACGGCACGGAGCACGACTCCGAACGTAAAGACTCAGGAACACACCTGCACCATGGCTACGTCACTGTGCTCGATCTGAGCTCCTCCAGATACTGCCTCATTTCGTTAACGCCGTACGAATGTCCACCACTCGGTTTTCTCTAAAAGACTCGAAGAAAGCGCGTTCCCGTATTACCGTCATTGGGGGAAAATCTCAATTCCACGCTCGTCAGTTTTGGGGTATGGCTGGAATGAGTCCACTTTGAATGACCTGTGAATTGGGCGTGAGGTTGTTCTGTGTCATTGGCTGTTGCAGGGTGGTGGTCGTTATTGAGCAGGATGGCTGAGGAGGTCCTTGGAAGCTTGAGAGACGCTGGTGCCGTCACTGCTGTCTGTTCCCCGCATCATTCGAACAAAAGCACCACGGTGATTTCGATAGCCTCTGCACAGTAGGGTTAATAACGCCTTGACAGTGAGAGTGATGCCTTGCTGGTTCAGTACTGACAAGGGCATTCCCTCTTGCGAAAGGCAAGCCATGTTAGTGGCATCAAATTAGGGTTATTGGCAAGAGTTATCGTGTTTGGTCAGTACTGACCATCTTCCCCACCACCAAGGGCATTCATCTTGCAAAAGGTGTTCGTTGCAGACCCCAAAGGATACATAAATTTCTTTAATATTTGACATACGATAGGGTCTTTCCTGGGTTTAGAGTTTGTCTCCATACCTCCAGGATCGAACCACTATCTGTACATTTAAAAATGTCCGTATGTACCTGGTCCAGGTCGGAGGACGTTTAAACCCATTTCGGTCGCATGTTTCATACAGTCTTATGACTTATTAGCTTAGCTTTCGTTAACACATAGATTTAAAGACCAATTCTCTTCTTCTTCTTTTGATCACTCAGACAGGTTCCGGTCAATTATGAGCGCAGATGCGTGATGCTGGACGTTATGCGCCTAACTAAGAAATAGTTAGGCCCAGCCAGTCGACTCGGTGGAGGAAATCTTTTTGAAAGTGTCATGTTTGTTGTAAAAAGAAAAGGCAAGAGAAGGACGGTAAGGCAGAAACGATAGAAGAGACAACAGTAAAGCAAATTGTCCAAGGCAGAGTCAAAAGAGGAGTGACAGATTAGGGAAGTTACAAGCACAGAACTTCCAGAGGGGGTAACTATTATGCAAAAAGACCCCGGTATCCCCAGGGGGGATACAGACAAAACTTGAAATTGTAGTCAGGGCCTGTCAGCTGACAAAAGCTTTCAGTACCAGATTAAAACGTGTTTTACACCAGGCACGGTATCGTGAGTGCTTCTTAAAACAGTAGGACGAGGTGTTAACATGTAACATTGGCACAAGAAACCAATCGCTTTGGCAGGTTTCTCTAATTTGCATATTACCGGTGATCATTGTTTAAGACCACTCGTGATTACCGTGCCAATTAGACATCTAGAGTACTAGACTGTGAAGTGACAAGATTTGGGACAAAAGATTAGATCAACACCCCCCTCCTCCATTCTCGAGCTTTTCGTTGTTTTCAGCCTGCCTTTCTTATACATAATTCTGAGCACTGACAACCTCCTATCGTGTTTAAATATATTTACGTTAATTTTCACCATTTATACAATTTAAAAAACCACATGCATTCAAATAATAGGAGAAATGAAGGCAAGACGGAAATAACAGCAATGAACCAAGACTGTGAACAGGGTGTTGATCTGCATCTTGTACCATATTTGAAGCATTACAATGATTGTCTCTAAATGATCAGATACTGTGGGTGAGAACAGCTGAGTCACTCCTTGTACTCTTGTCTGCCTGCGTTCATTCAGGTGACATCTGTTCATTAAAAGGGAGAGAAAATGAAAGGGGATCCAAATTAATCAAAACTCTTCATCGCCACTGTCGCCTCTTGGCCCCACATATTATAACCCATGTCACTAAATGCATCAAATGAGGTACGGTATCAGTGACCTTAATATGTTCTATGTTGGAGGTCAGGACCGCCCTATTGTACGCATGTCACAGAGGAATCCCCAATATTGCAGACGAAATCTTTCTTACACGGGTAGTTTAATGGAATTTGGTTGAAGAATGGCAGCGTTGAAAGGGTTTTACGCTTAATGCAAGGGACCTTACACTCTATAGCCACAGAGAAAAACGTTACGACCACGGGGAAAGTGTTCAATATGGGTAATATTTTAAAGGAGTATATAAATATGCAACAGTCATTAATATTTCATTATAAATTTGTTTGTCTTTCAAGTTAGTTTACCTCCATCATATAAATAATTGCTGAGATCTATGACAATACCATGGTACACAGGAATTTAAATGTCCATTAATCAAGAAGTTGTCACAACCATTAATGTCCGTCCGCCTCCCGTCTTCGTTGAGGAAAAAAAACAACCAGAGGCAAAGTCTTTCAGGCTCACTCGGGAGTTTAAGCCGCAATATTGTGATTAAGTACAAGATTGCCAACAAATGATGACATTGAGGATTGAGGTCGTAATCATGAGGGGGGTGTTTAAAGTAACAAGATTGCCAACAAATAATGACTTTGAAGATGAGGGTCGTAAACATGAGGGGGAGTAGAGTACAGGATTGCCACAGAGAATAACTTTGAGATCGAGGTCGTAACATGAGGGGGGTGTTTAAGACAAATGAAACTATCGTTAATGGATACAAAAAGAGAAGAAAAAAAAAGTGCCTTTGCTGAGAATCGAACAAGGAACCCATGGCATGAGAGACGGACGCTCTACCAATGGAGCTATCGAGGCTTTCAGCGCTTGATTAGTTCTAAACTAATGTGCTGTTGAATCACTCTCTAACCCACTAATAAAAAATGTTCATCTGTTGTATCTGTTACAGGGTTGTTTTAGAATTTAATGATTTCAAATAATTATGTTTGAAAGCTTGCATATACATCTATGGGTATTGAAGTGGAACAATGTATGCCCTTGTCTATTCCGATAAAAATGCAACGTTAAAGTTTGGAGATAGACCATGGACGCAACACACACACACACACACGCACAGCACACGCACACACACACGCACAAGCACACACACACACATAAACCACACAAACACACACACACAAACACACAAACACACACACACACACACAACACACACACATACCACTATCATAATATAGGCTTACTTAAAAAAACCTTCAGGAAACTTTGAAACTCTCAGGACATAGAAAAATAGTTTAAGAATGACAGTCAAACAAACA
>JAGGCT020000035.1:1845029-1860029 GCA_017654935.2 Phymorhynchus buccinoides
TGGCGTGAGCAAATTTCTTTTACTTACAGAGCGGGAAGATGGCGATTGGTGATGAGTAAGGAGGGTGGTCTGTTTGTCTTGTGTGGGTTGTACAAATGTTGTTGTTGTTGATGTTTACCCTGGTTTAACAAGGACTCCAGGGATCCCATCCCAAACCAGGCTTAAACTTTCTACTGGGAATGAGTAACAGAGTTGTTTGTTTGTTCTTGGTGGTGGTTTACAATGTTGTTGTGTTTGTTGTTGTTTGGTTGTTGTACCCTGGCTAAAATACTCCAGGGGATTCCCAATCCCAACAGCTAAAAACTCTTACTGGAATGAGTAAGGGAGTTGTTGTTTTTGTTCTTGTTGTGGTGCTACAAATGTTGTTTGTGTTGTTTGTACCCTGGCTTAAAAGGACTCCAGGGGAAACCCCCCGTCTCTCCCACAGCTAACTCTACTGGACTAATGAGAAGAGTTGTTGGTTTGTTTATCCTTGGTCGTGGTTGTAACTAAAATGTTGTTGTTGCTTGAACGTACCCTGGCTAAACACAACCCCCGGACTCCAGGGATCCCCATCCCAAACACGCTAACCTCGACTGGGAATGAGTAAGAGTTGTTGTTTGTTCTTTTATGGTGGTGTTTTTACAATGTTGGCTGTTGTTTGGTTGTTGTTGTTGTACCCTGGCTTAAACAGACTCCAGGGATCCCATCACAAACAGCCTAACTCACTGGACGATGAGGTAAAGAGGTGTTTCTGTTTGTGTTTTTCTTTGTGTTGTGATAACCTATGCTGTTGTTGATGTACCATGGCTAAAAGAATTCCAGGGGACCCCCCATCCCAACAGTTGGTTGCCTAACTGTCTATTGACTGGGATCAATGAGTAAGAGTTGTTTTTTCGTTCTTGTGTGGTGTTACAATGTTGTTTGTTGTTGTTCGATGTTACCCTGGCATAAAAGACTCTCGCAGGGATTCCCCACTTCCCAACAGCTAACTCTACTGTTGGAATGAGTAAGATTTTTTTTTTTTTTTTTGTGTGTTTTTCTTGTGTGTGGTCAGCGTCCTTAGTTTGAGGCTTGTTTACTATGCTGTTGTTGGATGTTTACCCTGGCTAAAAAAAAGGACTCCAAAAGGGGGACCCCATTCCCAACAGCCTAACTCTACTGGACATTTTTTGAGTAAGAGTGTGTTTTGTTCCTTGTGTGGTGTTACAAAGTTGTTGTTGTTGGTTGTTGGTTTGTACCCTGGGCACTCTTAAAGACTTCCTCTCAGGGATTCCATTCCCAAAACCAAGCTAACTCTACTGGATATGAGTAAGAGTGTGTGTTTTTTCCTTGTGGTGGTTTGTTGACTATGGCTGTTGTTGATGTTACCCTGGCTCTAAAAGACTTCCAGGGACCCCCATCCCCAACAAGCTAAAAAAACTTCTACTGGATATGAGGTCAAGGGAGGTGGTGTGTTTTTTCTTCTGTGTGGTGTACTATCTGTTGTTGATGTACCCTTGCTAAAAGGGACTCTCAGAGGACCCCATCCCAACAAGCTAACTCATCTACTGGAATGAGTAAGAAGGTGTGTGTTTTTTCTTGTGTTGGTTTTTGTACTATGCTGTTTGTTGATGTACCCCTGGCTAAAAGGACTCCAAGGCGATCCCATCCCCAAACAGGCTAGAACTTCCTACTGGGGAAGGAGGTAAAGAGGTGTGGTTTTGTGCTTGGTGTGGGTACTATGTGTGTTGATTGATTTGTACCCTGTGCACTAAAAGGGTACTCCAGGGGTATTTTCCCGCATTTTCTCCCCAAAACAAGCCTAACCTGCCTACTGGAGCGATGAGTAAGGAGTTGTTGTTAGTTCTTTGTTGTGGTGTTACAAATGTTGTGTTGTTGCTTGTACCCTGGCTAAAAGACTCCAGGGATTCCCCATCCAACCAGACTAAACTCTAACTGGATCAATGAAGTAAGAGGATGTGTGTTTTTCCTTGTGTGGTGTTAAACTGTTTTCTTGTTGTTGTGTTGGACGTACCCTGGCTTTAAAAGGGACTCCAGGGATCCCTATTCCCCAAAACAGCTAACTCTTTTACCACCATTCTGCTATTGTTGGCAACAATTCGGAGGCCTTTCCTGGTGTTGGCACTGCCTCCGGGGGCATTTGCCTCCAGGATGGTTCCCAACCAGGTTTTTATGTTTACTTAATGTCCCATAATAATGTGGTCATGTTCCAGGAACCGGAAGGACGGTTTTTAATGTTTTTAAAGCAGGAATTTTCATTTTCCAACATCCAACAGCTGAAAGCGCCTTTGAAACCCACTGTACGGTACAAAGTACGAGAAAACAACCGGTCACCACAGCTAGGGTATTGAAGGAAACATTACGTGTGTGTGTTGTGACCGTTTTTTTGGGGTTACCCCCGCCGGGTGGGGCCTAGCACACACTCGTCTTCGGAAAGATTTTTTGGAGACTGATGGTTGTTATGCTAAGAGCTTTGTCAAGGGCCTAAAAAGGACATCCCCGTGGTGCAATAAACTATGGGGCATTGGCATAGCCTTTAACATGTAGCCTTGGTGTTATAGCCTATTTCAAATGGTTTCGAACATAGCCCCCCTCGGTTCATGTTCTTTTTGAGTAAACGGTTAGGGCCACAGCCCAGGGTTTTCGGCACCCGATTGGCGCTGTATCAGTGCTTTCTATTATTTACATCGGGGATTATTAAAAACATTCTATTCTAGCATTGAGACCCCTATTGCAATATTCCAGGGGGGTGTTTCGGGTGTTCTTTGTAATTCAAGTGTTCTGTTTTAATCTTGACTTTCGATTTTGTTGTTATATTTAAATAGTTGAACTTTTTCCACTATTTGAACGTTTTAAATTGGTGGGTTTAAACTTTGCTGCCCGCATTTAGTAAATACCAAAAAGGAAAGCTATATGGGAGAAGGGAAACAACTCGTGTCGGGGACGAGGATATTATCGACCTTTTGATCAGGAACTTGATGGGCGTGTTTGTGACCCGGTTGTTGGGTGGGCGTTTCAAATTCCGCCCAGGGGCAGGTTTTATGGCAGGGGGGGGGGGGGGTGAGGGGCGGTGACAGCAGAGGGGGCACCCGGAGGTTCATGTACCTCTTGGGTTGTGGCCCGGCCCCCTTTAGAGTGTAAGGACGTCCAGGGGCCGGAACCGAAAACGTTTGATTGATGTGGGGGGGGAGGGGGGGGGGCCTTTCTTTCTTCTCCGAAGGGGGGACCCCTCTGTTTTGTCCGGACTCTCCGTAGAGTTTCCTTTCCACTTCATCTGTTTCTCCGGGTTTTGCCGCTTCCCCAGATTCGACAAACACAAAAACCACCAACAAACGATTTCGCGGACACAAATAACCAAACACCCGTCGTCCCAAAAAGCCCTCACCCGCCCCCCAACCTTGGAAAAAACGACCACTTTCCCCCAACCCCACCAATACTCACACCCCAATAACTACATCTTCGTCTACGCCCTCGACTTCCCCGCGAAAACAATGGACGTCATCATTCTGTGGCGTGTTTGGGCGTGCACGCACTGCCGCACGTGGCGAACTCGGGTTTCCGAGTGTCGTCCGCTGTGCAAGGAAGGATACGGGAACTTTCACTCTTATCCTTCTTTCAAAACAGTGGACCCAGGCAGCGTTTGCGTTTTGAAAGAGGAAAAAAAGAAGTTCTGAGGGAGAGAATTAAGCCATTCGCCCTTATTTGGCCGGGGGTCGCGGCAGGCGGGGGTGTAGTGGTGGTGGTGGCGGGGGTGGGTGGTTGTTTTTTGTGTGTTGTTGTTGTCGTTTCGTCGTCGTTTCCGTTTCGTTCGTAGAGGAGGGAGGAGGGGAGAAGAGGAGGAAGGGGTTTTTGGTATCTTATGGGATGGGACATTTTCTGGCTTTGGCGTGAAGGAAGGGGAAGAGCAAAAGCAGGTGGTGCCTTTTTCTTTGTGTGGGTTTGTGTTGTGTGCGTTGTGCGCGTGGCCGCGCGCGCGTGGTGTGTTGCGTTGCGCGTTGGGTCCTTGCATTATTTCACTTACTGCCTATGGGATTTAACAAGCATGCACGGTGTGTGTGTGTTGTGTGTGGTGTGTGTTTTGTGTGTGTGGTTGTGTGCCAGCCATTACTGCAATTTATGGACTATGGCCGGGCGTATCATCATGCATGCCACGTGGAGTTGTGTGTGTTGGCTGCGCGTGCGTGTGTTGCCCAACATTTACTACCACTTATTTGCCATGGGGGAATACAGGCATGCAAACTTTTGTGGTGTGTGTGCCCTGGCGCGTGTAGCATACTACACTTATTGCCCTATGGGATACGTAATACACGTGTGTTTGTGTTTGCGTTGCGTGGTGCGCGCCGTGTGTGTTTGTGTGTTGTGATGCCTTGCGCGTGCGGTGTGTGTCGTTGGGCGCTGTTGCGTGTGCGCCCAAACCTATTACTACACTTATGCCTATGGGGATACACGCATGCACTTGTGTGTGTGTGTGTGTGTGTGTGTGTTGTGTGCCAGCATACTTACCAATTATGGCCTATGGGGATACCAAGAACATGCCCACTTGCTGTGGTTGTGTGTGTGTGTGTGTGTGGTGGTTTGTGTTGCCAGCATTTTACTACACTTTAAGCATATGCATACCTACATGATTCCAGGCAAAGCTTACCACCCCCACACATGCGCTGGGACCACCCCACGCGCCGGCGCGCGCAAACGGCGCCATGAAACACCCCCTGCACCACGGGCTTATGCGCATTAAAATAAACCGAGCACAAAAACTCCACCACCACCTCACCACGCAACACACACACACCAAAACGCTCTCTCTCTCTTTCTCTCTTCTCTCATCTCTTTTCTCTCTTCTTCTTCTCCTCTCTCTCTCTCTCTCTTCTCTTCTCCCTCTCTTCTCTTCTCTCTCTCTCTTTTGCTTATTCTGTTCTTTTTCCCTTATCAAAAACATTTCGTTTCGTTCGTTCGTCGTTCGTTTGCTCATCTCTCTATCTCTTCTCTCTCTCTCTCTCTCTCTCGCTCTCTTCTTTCTCCTCTTCTCTCCTCTCTCTCTATCTCTCGTCCCTCTCTCCTCTATCTCTCTCTCTTCCCCCCTCTTCTCTCTCTCTCTCTCTCTCGCTGTCTCGCTCTCTCTCTCTTCTCTCTCTCACACCACTTCATCGTTTATTGCCCAATTGACATGAATTAAAAATTAATATGTTTCGTTACTGGTTTGTTTCTGTCATCAGGAAACGCAAACACCGACCGATCAGCGTCGAGGAAGGAGGAGGAGGAAGGAATGGCGAGGGAGGGGGGAAGTAGGGGTGAGGAGAGGACACAGCAAGAGAGTTAGCTGCCGAGTGGATTTCCCCGATTTACGTAAAAACGGTCAGCTCCGCCACATGCCCCGGCCTACTCTCCATCTAGAGGCGAGGTCACGGGACAAGGTTCAACGGCGGATACGGTGCCGTGACCCCCACACCAGGGTGAGTCGCGGATAAGCGCGTGGCAGGGTCAATGGTCCAATGGTTAGGTGGCCAAAATAATATAGTGCCCTAAAAGAAATCTGGGAAGATTTTTCCTTCCGGCGGGTTCAACAAGCCAGCTTGTCTAAAAAAAAAAAAAAAAATCCCCCTTTTGGCGGAAGGAGAGTTGGGAATGTACCCCTGGGACTGGGCACTTCTTACCCATTAACAAACCCATTTTTTAGCTCCAGCCTTCCAGAGGAATAGCAGTTCTGCTATCTAATAGTCGGGGAGAAATGTCCAGACTGTGCACAAAGGACGCTTTGTTGTGTTTTAGCCACATTCCTAAAACGACAGGAAAAAATCTTCCAAGGATTCTTTATATTCTGAAAAGGGGGGAGCGGAGCGATTACTAGGACTGGCCAATGTTGCCCAAACCTAACCTTGTGTTTCAATTGAAAAGTGTTGTGCACGCGCAACACCACTTACCATTGGTCACACACATACACGCACGAGTACACGACACGCACGCGCACGCGCACACACACACGCACACGCGACGCGCACACACACACCGCACAACACACACAGAGGCAAACTTGTCTCAAATAGGAAATTTTTGTTATGCCCTTCCCACATCGTCACCTTTTCTGTCTGTCTGTCTGTCAGTCTGTTGATTTGTTCTGGTTGGGCCTTGCCTCATCCTATAATTTATTTTCTGTGTTTGCCAGGTGTTCATCGTACTCTGGCCTCTATGAGCAATGGAATCAAATTCACTAATAATGTGTTGTGTGTGTGTGTTGTGTTGGTTTCTCGGTGTGTCTGTGGTCTGTGCCACCTCTGTGGCGTTTGCGTGCCTGTGTGCGTTCTGTGGTTTCTCCCTCCCTCCAATTTCTCCTCACCAACGAGAAACCAGGGAACCGTTTTTCTTTCCACATCGCTGCAGTAAAGGAAACATGGTGAACTTGGCGCAGTTGCCCACCGCCTCCCCCCTTACCCCGCCGAACAAAGGAGCCACCGGCGCAAAATAACGGGTCCATCGACGGGGAAAACCCCTTAACAAAAAACAAACCAAGGACTCGGGGACACCCCTTTTACCCTACCACCCACAACTCCCACCCAAACCACCCCCCAAACCCCAGCCAGAAAGGGGGAAAACCGTTTTACCGTTCCCACGCTTGCCGGGCGCATCAAAATAAAAGCGGATTTCTAGAAGCGCTGGGATGTTTTTTTGGCTTTTGGAAAAAGCTTCACTCTTTCCGTTTAGGAGGTGGCTTCCCTTTCTTCCCTCCGTTGGCGACTTGCCCCAGGTTTCCCGGGCATAGAGGAAGAGTTCTTTTTTGAGCGGACAGCAGGAGAGAAGAAAAGCTTCCGGAAGGAAGGACGAATAAGAGGAGGGAGGGGGAGGAGGAGGGAAGGAGGTGTCCTGAAAGGAGAAATGAAGAAGAACTTGAGGAGCCTGCAAACCAAATTACGAAAATTTAAGTCGGGTCCAGGGCCAAACTTCAGGAGCACGGAAAGGGTGGGATGATGATCAGAGGGATGAGGTTCCTGTCTTTCTTCTACTGGGCGCGTAGGACTTTTTAAACCCAATGCGTTGGAATTGTGCGGAGGAGGAGGAGGGAACACAAAAGAGAAGGTGGAGAGGAGCCCCGAGGCGATGGATTACATTGAATTCAAGCCCCCGGCCCATCGCAGATCCTTTGCGAAAACCAAAATGAAATTTTTTGATGATGATGATGCGAATGGTGTATCAGAAATGGTCGCGTTCAGGTTTTTTTTCCCCCCCCCCCCCCCCCCCGATAAATTGTACTATAAGAGTGCAAATTAACGCCCATGGATTTTTCAAAAAACAAACGAACTTCCCTATTAACCTACGCCAAAATTCTAATGAACGTTTTTTTTTGGTTTTTGGGTTAGGGCAAAATTTTGAGGAACCTAGAGTTCCGGCCAAGTAATTTGAACCCACCGCAAAGGAGAAAAAAAAAACACACCCAAAACCGGACATGAATAAAACCCATTGGCAAAAACAAAGAACGATGGGCAAAAAACCAGTGCAAGAGTTACGGGGAATAAAAAATAAGAAGGTTATGCATAAAGTGGATAAAACAAAGAAGAGGCTGTAGAATGTTTTCTTTTGAAAAAGAAAAATTTGCCCGGGAGGGACGGGTGCGATCAGAGGTGGGACAGGCACCTTGAACACCGCTCCCACCCTTGCCCTTCCCCTACGCCACACTTAGAGCAGGCCCCCATGGCCCGAACCTTTTGTTTCCTGAAACCATTTTTATTTTTAGCCGGACTGAAAAAACGGTGGCCTTCCTTTTTTTTTTTACATTTTTATCAACGTGCGCAAACAGCAGAGTTTTGCTAAAACTTCAATGTCCGAGAAACTTAAAGACCCAGTGACGCACCCACGATTAAAGTCCCTTTGGGGGGGGTTTTTCTTGTGGTAGCTGTGGACCACATAACCAAATTTCCCCAACTTCAAAATTTGAGGGCTGCTCTTTAAAACTGATGTTTCGGTTTGAATTTGGGGGCCTATTTTTTATGGGAGTCAGATTTAGGTTGGTCAAAACAAAGCATTTAGTTCAAGTTTATACGACGGAAAAACACGTGGGGAAAAAACACGTGGGATTTTCGGACACGTTGGTCTCGTGGATCTTTTAAAAATTTAAGGTTTGATCTTTTTTTTTTTAGGAAAAGGCTGGTCAGGGGTCAGTGTCTGTGGTTGTTGTGTACATGCACGTACCATACCACCGAAAAGTCGGGTTGTTTTTTAAACAAACAAATATTTTTCAATTGGGCATGGGTTTTTTTGGTATGGTTTTTTTATTTTTGTTTTTAGGGGTGGGGGGGGGGGGCGGTTGTATTTTTTTGTGTTCTTATTTTTGTTTGTAAAACAGATGTGCTAGGTTCGTTTTTGGTTACAACGAAAGATACTTTCGGAAAGCCAATTTCGTGAGGCTTTGCCATCCTGTTGAATTTCTTTTCTCTAACTTTTTTGTTATTCCCTAAAATATATTTTGCTTGGACATGTTTTTTCATTGTACCGTGTCCCCTCTCTCCTCTCTCTCTCTCCTACTCTCTCTCTCTCTCTCTCTCTCTCTCTCTCTCTCTCTCTCTCTACTTCGACCAATAACAGTACTGGTTTGAAAAGTGGTTTTTGCAGGATAGTTCAGTGTTACCCAAATTGCGCTTTATCATTAAAATGCAAAAGCGTTACGTTGTTTATTCTATTTGTTTGTGGTGGGGAATAATTTTTTCATTAAAACTGTCCTAGGTGAAAAGAGCTGACAGGATAATGCTAGAGGGGTAGGTCTCCGATTGGGCCCTTTCCCATCTTCGCACTTTCTTTTGATCTATACATTGGCCCTTTCCTTTCACGTGAGTTTCCCTTTGTGCGAGTTGTAGTGCCATTTCGCCCTTTTCAAGAGGTTCCCATTTCGCCCTTTCAAAAGAGTTCCAATTTTGCCTTTTTTCAAGAGTTCCATGTCGGGCCCTTTCTTTTTCCTATTCAAATCATAATGCCCTTGGTGGGTGGGGGAAAGGATGGTTGGAGTTACTGACCCCAAACAAGGACATAACTCTCGCCCAATAAACCCCTTTATTTGAGGCCCACTTAATGGTCCTGCCTTTTTGGCAAGAGTGCAATGCCCTTTTGGATTTACTGATCAAACAAGGGCTTAACTCGTGCCGTAAAGGGCCGTTTAATAACCCCTTTACTTGCAGCTTGGTCCAAAACAGAAGGAGATTAAAAAGGATTGGAAAAGTCTGGGAATTATTGGAGTGCCTTTTTGAAAAAAAGCAAAACCAAAAAAAACGACTTGGAAAATGAATGGCCCCTTTCGTATAAATTTTTCGAACCAAGTTGCGTTTATTGGCCTTTGTTCTGTTTGCTTTGTTTGTTTGTTGTGTTGGTTTGCGTTTAACCTACAAACTCTCGCGGAAGACTGATGTAGTTCTAATTATTCCACAGACTTTATGGCTCTGTAAACCTTAGCTATTCCAATGGTCAAGGTTGTTGCATTCTTGAGACCACTGTTGTATTATATATTTATGTATAAATCAAGGGAAATAAGCCGGTTTTTTTTTTTTTTGTGAAAAAAAACCCCCACCTTGAGGGACCGACTTGATCCAGCAAAGATTAAGTCCCTTGGTTTGCGGTTGTGTTCGGGGTATGGTGTGACATTACATACAAAATTCCCCCTGGAATTCAAATTTGAGGCTGCTCCTTTCAAAGGGTATCTGTCCCTTGTTTTCAATTTGGGGACATTTGATGGCGAGTCCACCCAACCTGGTCAAAATAAGATTTCTTTTACCCTCGGAGAGGAGGGAAAGCACGTGAAAACCCGTAATTTTGTACTCATCTGGGTTGTGGGCGGGTTTTTTAAGGGTCATTTCAGTTTTGTTGCCTGTATTTGTACTTGTACACATGGTGCTTGTCAAGGCCCAACCATTACCTAGGACTTATTGTTACCGCCTTCTTTTCAACCGTTCAAAATTTCAAAACGGAAGGATGTAGTTTGTTGCGTGCCGCGTGTGCGTGTGCAGTGTGCCGTGCGCCGTGTGGTGTGCGTTTTTTAAAAATCATATAAAGCTGTTACCCACAACTTTGTATTGTATGCGTTTCAATCTCAATACATGAATCTACTTAAAAAATACGTATCCGTTGGTTTTACCCCGTGATTTGGGAATTTAAAAAATATATTTAAGGTGGGTTTTGCTATATATTTTTGTGGCTATTTTCCCATTGTCCAAGGCCCGAGGGAATATTCTGCAGATATCCTTTAAACCCTTTCACCGACCCCAAAAAATGCGGCATTTTTGTTTTTTTTAGCACCCCAATGAATTTAAACACCTATGTCACTAAAGGCAATCAAATTTGGAGTTTCAAATTTTATTATTCCAAACAGGGGGACCCTTATTTGTCTTAGTTTTAGCGGAAATTAAAGGATAGACCTCCTAAATTTTGTATATGTCACAGGAATAGAATCCCCAATAACTTGCAGATATATTTTTGTTCCTCCTACACAGGTTTAAATTAGTGGAAGATTTTTTTGGGCTTTAAAATGTATGGCTGGCGGTTGAACGGGTTATTGTTAACAGACAGAGGAGAGAGAGAGACCGGAGAGGTTGTATGTGCGTGCCATGGTGTGTTTGTGTGTTGATTATTACTGTATATTTTATCTTTGTTCTATATAGGTTTTACGTAATTACTCGGTCTTTTGATTGTTCTTAATTGTTTTATATCGTTGTATAAAAAATATCCTGAAAAATAGTGGACAGTATAAGTATTTTTGGAAGAAGAGGAGAGAGAGGGGAGGAGACAGGACAGGGACAGGACTTCCGGAAAAGAGAGAGGGGGGCGGGAGGAGTCAGAGAGGGGAGAGAGGGAGAGATTAGGTTCCCCTTCGAGTGGGCATTTTCCCCCTTCCCCCCCCCCCCCCCCTCTTCGTTTTTGAGCTTTCAACGTTTAAACCCTTTTTTTCCCCCTCCATTTGTTTGCTTACAATTTATTAAAAGGCATTTGTCGTTGGTATTTGTAAATAACACACCCCCAACATTCCAAACCGTTTATTGGGACTTGTATATATCCTGTTAATGGTTTTTTATCTTGTCTTATTGAGAACTATTATATTGTGTGGTTGCTCTGGGGCCTGTTTCCTGAAAGGACACTGTCAGGCGGCGGATTTTTTTTAATTATTTTTTTTTGGGGGGGCGTACCAAGGTTTCCGGGACCACCCCCCCACCCCGGCCAAAAAAAAGAAGGGAGGGACCATGTTCTACCCAAATGATGGTCCTTATAGGAAAGCCCGGGGTGAGAAGTAAGAACAAATGGACCGATTTTTTTGGCCCCCGTAATCAATCACTAACATTTTTTTGCAAAAAAGTAAGCCGCCCGCGAAAGGAAGTTTTTCCGGCAAGGAAAGGCAGTAGAGTACAGGGGTAACAGAGTATTGTCGCGTTCCAAGGAAACACCACACCCCCCCCTCCCTCCCTCGGTCCAAAAAACCAAGGAGGGTAAAAAAAATAAGGAGCTTCCCCCACCACTACCCGACACGAGGCACATAGGGGAAGACGGGGGTAAAAAAAAGGGCGCATGGGCGGGTAAAGAAGCCCACCCCTTATTATCTTTTTCATGAAATGGGAAGAAAAATTTTCAGTTCTCATTTTGCCCATGAGACGAGCGTTAATGTCTAGCATTCGTCTCATGGGCAAATTTTACTTAAAAATTTCTTTATTTCATGAGATAATTGGCATAGGCTTCTTACCCGCCCATGCGCTTGTTACCCCCTCGTCTTTCCCCTACCTTATATGAAAAATTGGCCAGGGGGGTGTGAGCGAGGTAAGAAAATGGACTCGATTTTTCACTTAATAATCCCACTACATTGCCAAAAAAGGTTAGCGAATGGTGCAGTTTCGAGTGTGACAACCAAGGTTAGGCTGTGAAAAGGGAGTTTCTGTACCACCCACCCCAACCCCACCCCCCACCCCCCCACCCCCCCAACCCACCCCCAAGATTGGGAAAGGGCTGATAAGTAAGGTAAAATGGACTCTGATTTTTGGGCATCTTAATAATCCACTACCTTGAAAAAGTAGCGAATATGCGTGGCAATTTGAGTGTTTGCACCCAAGCAGATCAGGCTGTTGAAAAGGCGAGTTTTCCGGGGGACCACAACAAACCACACCCCCCCACCCCCACCCCCCACCCCCCACCCCACAACCATCTTCCCCAAGATGGAAGGGTGAGGAAGTAAGAAAATGACTCGGATTTTTGCTTTAATAATCACTACATTTGCAAAAGTAGCGAATTGGTGCATTTGAGTGTGCCCCACCCAAGGTAACGGCTGTGAAAGTGAAAGGAAGTTTTCCGGATCACCCCCCCCCACCCCCCACCCATCTTCCCCAAAAGATAAACGGGGGTGAGAAAGTAAGAAAAATTGACTGCATGCAATTTTTTGCGGCCCCCCCCCGCCGGATAAAGTTGTGGTGTTGGAGTTAGTGGTTTCTCTTCTTTCTTTGATCGCTCAGGGGGGGGACAGTTTTTTCCTGTCAATTGAAAATAGCGCAGATGCGTTCATGCTGACTTATTGGCCGGCCCTTTAAAGAAAATAGGTTTTAGGGCTCCCCAGCAAGGTCCCCCGACCTTTCGGCTGGGGAAGGAAAAAAAAAGAAAATGTATTTGGGAAAGTCCATTGCTTCTGTTGAAAAAAAACAAAAGGGCAGGAGAGACAATGGGACAGGTCAAAAGGCAGAAAGGCATAAGTAAGATGACAGGCAAGGCAAAGGGGAAATAAGGGCAGAGTCAAAAGAGAGTGGGACAGATTAGTGAGGAAGTTAAAAGCACAGAACTTCCAGAAAGGTTGGGGGAAAAAAACTATTTATTTTACCAAAAGAACCCCCCTTCCCCTCTTCCCCCGGTAACTCCCCACGGGGGGGGGGGTGGGGGGGGGGGGGGGGGGGCGGGTTTGGTAGGTGTTTGGAAGCAAAGGTAGGCCATAAAGTCCATCCACTCAGGAATCAAATGCACTTTGGGAACCAGTCAGTACACCATTACTGAAACTTGTTTTTTTTGCGCTGATGCATTCCCTATCATGGGGGACACCATCACCACACAATTTTGAAGCGAATTCGGTTAAGCGGTTAAGCGGTTTCGGCGAGATATCCTCTGCGGGACCAAGGACAGAAAAGGAAAAACACACACAACCACTAGAAAACCCACATTACTGAACTGTTCCAAAGTGCATTGATTTTAAGTGTGGACTTTTCAACAGAGGAGGGGGGGAAATAGTTGTGAAAGGGGCCAATTTTTGTTTTGGGACCTGAACTCGTGATATTTTTGGGATGAACTTAATGTTTAAAAGAATAAATTTCAGAGGTTTCGTTTATGGAGGCTGGGGCGCGTTTTATTGGAGAGCGTTTCGTGAGTTTTCGCGAGATGATTGTCTTTCGGGGCTTAAACCTTTTTGGTCGCTAGTGTTAGTTTTAGGGAATAGGCCTCGCGGGGCCTTCTTCACTGTTCCCTTTTCAATTTTTATTTGAACTTTGCGCAGTCTGAGAGGTTTTTTATATTTTGTTCTTGGCCAAATCTTGCTTCTTTAGTCATGTTCATAATTGTAGTTTTGATATTGGTGGGGTGCTATCCACCAAGGAGGTTTTTTGAATTGTGTTTAGAATTCTGTTGCCTCGTTTTAATATGGCCAGGAAAGAGGTATTCCCCAAAACTTTGTTAGGTCTGTTTCAGGGAAAATTACAAATTGTTGCTGCAATATTAGTTCGGTTTAGTATGGGTTAAATTATTTTTTAAATCACTGTGACCGAGTGTTAGTATCTTGGGTCATTTTCTGTTTTTGTTTGTATATCCACTTTACGTAAATCTTTCAAAATTGACATGCAGATATTTGTATATTTGACCTTTGAGGAGAAGGTTTGGTTAATTTGCGAATTTGAAATTAATTATATTATCAAATGTTGTCGGTTATATTTATGTTTGTTATTGTTCTTAATTCTGATTGTGTAAGGCTATTAGTAATTAGGGCCTTACACGCAGCGCGCGTGAAGTGAGTTTTTTTGAAAGAGAGTGAGAGAGAGAGGAGACGGAGAGAGAGAGAGAGTAGGAGTGTGTGTGTGTGTTCCTTGTGTGTGTGTGTTGTTGAAAAGCATGCCATCGTATTTGGTAAAATCTGTTATAGTGCAAAACAGTTTTATGCTTTTGGACTCGCGTTTGAACTAAACAATATAGAGCCTAGTGGTTATGATATCAGAACGCATAGGGATGAGGAGTGTGCCCTTGTAAAAATATAAGTCATTTTAAGTGATTCATCACAACAGTCTGCAGCTTCGATATAATTATGATAGGCTATTCGTCGTTTACTATAAACTATACAGTTGTTGGTGTTTTTTCTTAAATAAACGACATCCAACTCTTGTTTTATTTTGTGGATGGATATTACATTATTCACACATATGCACTTGCGCTCGCCCCAACTCAACCCCGGTCTCACCCACACACCACACACACACACCCACACCAACACCACACACACACACACACAACCCCCACACACACACAACCTACACACACATTCTACACACACACACACACCACCCCACCCACAACAACCACCAGCCACAACCAGCCACCCACCCACACCAACCCCAACAACAGCCACACACACACAGACACCCCCACTAATTTTTGAGGAAGGACCCCGAAATCGGCCGAACACACCACCCCACACCCCACCCCACGCACGCCACACACACCACACCCCACCCCACGACAACACAACCCAACCACCACACCACCACACAACACCCCCACCACAACACACCCACCCCCAACCGACACACACCCAACCCCAAACAGGAAGCCAACAAAACACCCACCACCACCATTCAACACCCACCCACCCCACACCACAACAACCCCACACTCAACTCATACCCACCCCACCCACACACCCAAGTACCCCCACAAGACTCCACCACACACCCCCACCCAAACCACCACCCTCAAAAGGGGGAACACGGGGTGTTACCCAAGTCACACCTGACGAAACCCCCCCCCATGAAAACAACAACCACC
>JAGGCT020000035.1:1865029-1867529 GCA_017654935.2 Phymorhynchus buccinoides
GGGGGGGGGGGGGGGGGGGGGGGGGGGGGGGGGGGGGGGGGGGGGGGGGGGGGGGGGGGGGGGGGGGGGGGGGGGGGGGGGGGGGGGGGGGGGGGGGGGGGGGGGGGGGGGGGGGGGGGGGGGGGGGGGGGGGGGGGGGGGGGGGGGGGGGGGGGGGGGGGGGGGGGGGGGGGGGGGGGGGGGGGGGGGGGGGGGGGGGGGGGGGGGGGGGGGGGGGGGGGGGGGGGGGGGGGGGGGGGGGGGGGGGGGGGGGGGGGGGGGGGGGGGGGGGGGGGGGGGGGGGGGGGGGGGGGGGGGGGGGGGGGGGGGGGGGGGGGGGGGGGGGGGGGGGGGGGGGGGGGGGGGGGGGGGGGGGGGGGGGGGGGGGGGGGGGGGGGGGGGGGGGGGGGGGGGGGGGGGGGGGGGGGGGGGGGGGGGGGGGGGGGGGGGGGGGGGGGGGGGGGGGGGGGGGGGGGGGGGGGGGGGGGGGGGGGGGGGGGGGGGGGGGGGGGGGGGGGGGGGGGGGGGGGGGGGGGGGGGGGGGGGGGGGGGGGGGGGGGGGGGGGGGGGGGGGGGGGGGGGGGGGGGGGGGGGGGGGGGGGGGGGGGGGGGGGGGGGGGGGGGGGGGGGGGGGGGGGGGGGGGGGGGGGGGGGGGGGGGGGGGGGGGGGGGGGGGGGGGGGGGGGGGGGGGGGGGGGGGGGGGGGGGGGGGGGGGGGGGGGGGGGGGGGGGGGGGGGGGGGGGGGGGGGGGGGGGGGGGGGGGGGGGGGGGGGGGGGGGGGGGGGGGGGGGGGGGGGGGGGGGGGGGGGGGGGGGGGGGGGGGGGGGGGGGGGGGGGGGGGGGGGGGGGGGGGGGGGGGGGGGGGGGGGGGGGGGGGGGGGGGGGGGGGGGGGGGGGGGGGGGGGGGGGGGGGGGGGGGGGGGGGGGGGGGGGGGGGGGGGGGGGGGGGGGGGGGGGGGGGGGGGGGGGGGGGGGGGGGGGGGGGGGGAAGGGGGGGGGGGGGGGGGGGGGGGGGGGGGGGGGGGGGGGGGGGGGGGGGGGGGGGGGGGGGGGGGGGGGGGGGGGGGGGGGGGGGGGGGGGGGGGGGGGGGGGGGGGGGGGGGGGGGGGGGGGGGGGGGGGGGGGGGGGGGGGGGGGGGGGGGGGGGGGGGGGGGGGGGGGGGGGGGGGGGGGGGGGGGGGGGGGGGGGGGGGGGGGGGGGGGGGGGGGGGGGGGGGGGGGGGGGGGGGGGGGGGGGGGGGGGGGGGGGGGGGGGGGGGGGGGGGGGGGGGGGGGGGGGGGGGGGGGGGGGGGGGGGGGGGGGGGGGGGGGGGGGGGGGGGGGGGGGGGGGGGGGGGGGGGGGGGGGGGGGGGGGGGGGGGGGGGGGGGGGGGGGGGGGGGGGGGGGGGGGGGGGGGGGGGGGGGGGGGGGGGGGGGGGGGGGGGGGGGGGGGGGGGGGGGGGGGGGGGGGGGGGGGGGGGGGGGGGGGGGGGGGGGGGGGGGGGGGGGGGGGGACAGGGGGGGGGGGGGGGGGGGGGGGGGGGGGGGGGGGGGGGGGGGGGGGGGGGGGGGGGGGGGGGGGGGGGGGGGGGGGGGGGGGGGGGGGGGGGGGGGGGGGGGGGGGGGGGGGGGGGGGGGGGGGGGGGGGGGGGGGGGGGGGGGGGGGGGGGGGGGGGGGGGGGGGGGGGGGGGGGGGGGGGGGGGGGGGGGGGGGGGGGGGGGGGGGGGGGGGGGGGGGGGGGGGGGGGGGGGGGGGGGGGGGGGGGGGGGGGGGGGGGGGGGGGGGGGGGGGGGGGGGGGGGGGGGGGGGGGGGGGGGGGGGGGGGGGGGGGGGGGGGGGGGGGGGGGGGGGGGGGGGGGGGGGGGGGGGGGGGGGGGGGGGGGGGGGGGGGGGGGGGGGGGGGGGGGGGGGGGGGGGGGGGGGGGGGGGGGGGGGGGGGGGGGGGGGGGGGGGGGGGGGGGGGGGGGGGGGGGGGGGGGGGGGGGGGGGGGGGGGGGGAGGGGGGGGGGGGGGGGGGGGGGGGGGGGGGGGGGGGGGGGGGGGGGGGGGGGGGGGGGGGGGGGGGGGGGGGGGGGGGGGGGGGGGGGGGGGGGGGGGGGGGGGGGGGGGGGGGGGGGGGGGGGGGGGGGGGGGGGGGGGGGGGGGGGGGGGGGGGGGGGGGGGGGGGGGGGGGGGGGGGGGGGGGGGGGGGGGGGGGGGGGGGGGGGGGGGGGGGGGGGGGGGGGGGGGGGGGGGGGGGGGGGGGGGGGGGGGGGGGGGGGGGGGGGGGGGGGGGGGGGGGGGGGGGGGGGGGGGGGGGGGGGGGGGGGGGGGGGGGGGGGGGGGGGGGGGGGGGGGGGGGGGGGGGGGGGGGGGGGGGGGGGGGGGGGGGGGGGGGGGGGGGGGGGGGGGGGGGGGGGGGGGGGGGGGGGGGGGGGGGGGGGGGGGGGGGGGGGGGGGGGGGGGGGGGGGGGGGGGGGGGGGGGGGGGGGGGGGGGGGGGGGGGGGGGGGGGGGACATGGGGGGGGGGGGGGGGGGGGGGGGGGGGGGGGGGGGGGGG
>JAGGCT020000035.1:1872529-1875029 GCA_017654935.2 Phymorhynchus buccinoides
GGGGGGGGGGGGGGGGGGGGGGGGGGGGGGGGGGGGGAGGGGGGGGGGGGGGGGGGGGGGGGGGGGGGGGGGGGGGGGGGGGGGGGGACAGGGGGGGGGGGGGGGGGGGGGGGGGGGGGGGGGGGGGGGGGGGGGGGGGGGGGGGGGGGGGGGGGGGGGGGGGGGGGGGGGGGGGGGGGGGGGGGGGGGGGGGGGGGGGGGGGGGGGGGGGGGGGGGGGGGGGGGGGGGGGGGGGGGGGGGGGGGGGGGGGGGGGGGGGGGGGGGGGGGGGGGGGGGGGGGGGGGGGGGGGGGGGGGGGGGGGGGGGGGGGGGGGGGGGGGGGGGGGGGGGGGGGGGGGGGGGGGGGGGGGGGGGGGGGGGGGGGGGGGGGGGGGGGGGGGGGGGGGGGGGGGGGGGGGGGGGGGGGGGGGGGGGGGGGGGGGACACGGGGGGGGGGGGACGGGGGGGGGGGGGGGGGGGGGGGGGGGGGGGGACGGGGGGGGGGACCACATAGGGGGGGGGGGGGGGGGGGGGGGGGGGGGGGGGGGGGGGGGGGGGGAGGGGGGGGGGAACATGGGGGGGGGGGGGGGGGGGGGGGGGGGGGGGGGGGGGGGGGGGGGGGGGGGGGGGGGGGGGGGGGGGGGGGGGGGGGGGGGGGGGGGGGGGGGGGGGGGGGGGGGGGGGGGGGGGACCGGGGGGGGGGGGGGGGGGGGGGGGGGGACAGGGGGGGGGGGGGGGGGGGGGGGGGGGGGGGGGGGGGGGGAGGGGGGGGGGGGGGGGGGGGGGGGGGGGGGACGGGGGGGGGGGGGGGGGGGGGGGACACAGGGGATGCTGGGGGGGGGGGGGGGGGGACCCGCACATCGAGAAGGGGACACAAAGATGGAAGCACACAGAGAGGAGGGACACAGAGAGAGAGGGAACGAGACACACAGAGAGATGGAAGCACACAGAGAGAGAGGGACACAGAGAGATGGAAGCACACAGAGAATGGGGACACAAGAGAGATGGAAGCACATAGAGACGGGGACACATAGAGATGGAAGCACATAGAGATGGGGACACAGAGAGATTGAAGCACACAGAGACGGGGACACAGAGAGATGGAAGCACACAGAGACTGGGGACACAAGAGAGATGGAAGCACACAGAGAAGGGGAACACAGAGAGATGGAAGCCACACTAGATTGTAACACATAGGGGACACAGAGAGATTGAAGCACATTTATTAGACTGGGGACACAGAGAGATTGAAGAACACAGAGACGGGGACACAGAGAGAAGGAACCATATAGAGATACGGGGACACATAGAGATTCTTTCACCAGAGACGGGGACACCCAGAGACCTCTCTGGTGACACATAGAGTCGGGCGACACAAAGATGGAAAAGCACACAGAGACTGGCGACACAGAGAGATGGAAGCACACAGAGACGGGGACACAAAGATGAGAAGCACACAGAGGCACTGGGGACACAGCGAAGATGACCAAGCACATCGTAGACAGGGACACAGAGAGATGGAAAGCAAACAGTTATGTAGAGACGGGGACACATAGAGATGGAAGCACACAGAGATTGGCGGACAAAGAGAGTTGGAAGCACACAGAGACTGGGGACACCACAGAGATGGTCAGCTATTCTTGAGATGGGGACATACAGAGATGTGGAAGCACTAACGTATGAGGACATTTCGGAGTTCGGAGGACACACAGAGACGGGGACACACCCCCTATGTATCAGAACCCAGTGTACGTGGTAATTGACACAAAGAGAAAATCTCAGTGTTCCAGTGTTTCTCTCTCACAGCTCTCTCTCCTCACTCAGACAAGGGGACACAGAGAGATGGAAGCACACAGAGACAGGGACACAGAGAGATTGAAGCACACAGAGACAGGGACACAGAGAGATGGAAGCACTTTCCCCCCTGGGGACACAGATAGATGACAGGGACACAGAGAGATGGAAGCACACAGAGACTGGGGACACAGAGAGATGGAAGCACACAGAGACTGGGGACACACAGAGATGGAACACACACAGAGATGGAAGCACACACAGGGAGAGATGGAAGCACACAGAGACTGGGGACACAGAGAGATGGAAGCACACAGAGACAGGGACACACAGAGCACACATGGAACACACACAGAGACACAGAGACAGACACAGAGAGATGGAAGCACACAGAGACAGGGACACAGAGAGATGGAAGCACACAGAGACTGGGGACACACAGAGATGGAAGCACACCGAGATGGGGACACAGAGAGATGGAAGCACACAGACAGGGATAATGAGAGATGGATACACGGAGAGAGAGATGGAAGCACACAGACTGGGACACAGACAGATGGAAGCACACAGAGACAGGGACACAGAGAGATGGAAGCACACAGAGACTGGGGACACAGAGAGATGGAAGCACACAGAGACTGGGACACAGAGAGATGGAAGCACAGAGAGATGGAAGAGATGGGGACACAAAGATGGAAGAGACGGGGACACAGAGAGATGGAAGCA
>JAGGCT020000035.1:1877529-1914862 GCA_017654935.2 Phymorhynchus buccinoides
GAAGCCATTTTGGACGGGGTAGGTGGAGGCCACTCAAGAGTGGTTGAAGCTTTTTCTTCTTTGTAGTGCAGTAAAAAAAAATTGGAGCTATTTCCTTTGTTGTGAGCGAAACTCCTTTTTGGTAAACTGTAAATAAAAAGGCTTGCATTGTGGAAATTTCGTGATTTGGTCTAAGCGACTCAGGCGGCCATTAGAAAAGAGAAGGCAACATGCCTTCTCTTTTACTGAAAGAATTTGACTTCCAGCACCTCTAGCCGCCAAGGAGGAATCGCCGATTTGACTAGGAAACCAGAGCAAAGTGAGTGTTGCGATCTCTGTAAAAGGGTGTTTTCCTTGTGATCTCGACGTGTTTCTTGCAAACCCTCATCCGTCAGGGTGCCCCTTTAAGTCTGGAGGCAACCAATACAAAGACATGCGGCGATCAAGCGTGGTTTCCTAATAACTATGCCACACATTTCAAAGCCGGTGTTAAGCCTATGTTGTGTTCAACTTGACATGTGACGAAATCGGTGTTTTTAAAAAAAAGGCATAGGTATGATCGATCGATACCTAATCAATCTGTGGTAGAAGGGGGGAAAAATCCACAGCGGAAAGCTGCAGTAAGTCGAAGACTCACCAAAGTTCAAAAGCTTCGGTTGTCATGTCCATTTATTTCAAACACATAAACTCGGTGACAGCTGTGGTCTCTAGAGGTGGGGGGGGTGTGGGGGGGGGGAGAAACCGGTTTGAACCGAAAAACCGGTGCTAAACTTTCGTTCGAAAAACCGGTTCGAGTTGCTGTGAACCGGTTTTTTAACTGCAAACTGAAAGTAATTTTTTCTAATTTTTAGAATAACGCATTCTTTTCGAAAAACAACACTGATTCTCAGCGCAGATTGGGTGTTTGTAAAGCAAGAGTAGCTGTTTCTAGTTTGTGGTGATGTATGGCTTTGACTTTGACTGAGTGTTGAGTTGAGTGTGTGTGTGTGTGTGTTATAAGTCATAAGCTTCTTTAGTGTGTGTGTGTGTGTGTGTGTGTGTGTGTGTGGTGTGTGTGTGTGTGTGTGTGTGTGTGTGTGTGTGTGCCGTGCGCGTGCGTGTGCGTGCGTGTTGCGTGTGCGTTTATTCGTGCGTGTGTGTGAATCTTCTGACAAAATAAATATGTGTTTGCATAGGTGAAACTAGTGATGCGAGTAACTGGTTAAAAAAACGGTTCGGTAAAACCGGTTTGAAGAGGGAAAACCGGTTTAAAAACCGCTTCGGATTTTTGAACCGGTTCTCAACTCTAGACTGGTCTCCTTTCATCTCGAGAGATGATGGTGCAGCGCGCTACGAAGAACATCATCATCAAAACGCTTCGATTGTGACCATTATTTTTTACACACAAAACTCAGTGACAGCAATTAGTGTGATAAGACGCGTTTCTATAAAATAAAAACAAAGTAGCATGAACACAGTGCCACCTTGTACAGTGTAAACAGAATGAGATAAGAGTGACAGGCAAGACTATTCATTTAGCCAGTTATAATCAAGGTTTACACCACCCTTACCCGTTATGTTTTATTAACCCCACGTAGGCCTACAAACGTGTTTTCTTCGTTCACAGACCTATATTCATGTGAGTACTACTATATATATAATAATAATAATATTTATAGAGCGCCCTTTATCTCTTGAGCTCACGTCGCTTCACAATTATTTAAATAAATACTTAGATCATAAGCTCACTACAATATTAACACACATCAAAAACATGAATATAGCACACATACACGCACGCACGACGCACGATCCCACACCAGCATCGCACAACCACGCGGGCGCGCGACACACCCACACACAATGTGGGGAACATAGTTTTTTAAGGCATGAAACAGGACAAGGAAGATATCTGAGTTATTGCCGGAAGAGGTGAGTTTTAAGAGCTGTTTTGAAAGATTGGAAAAATTTAGCAGATCGGAGTTCATAGGGTAGGGAGTTCCAGATGGAAGGGGCGCTGAAAGAAAATGAACGTTCACCATTTGTCTTAAATTAAGTGTTAGTACGAGGAATAGAAAGGAAAAGTTTGTCAGAAGAGGATTGGAGAGACCTGGAGGGTGAGTACAGGTGAACGAGATCAGAGAGGTAGGCAGGACCAGATGAATGGACAGCACTGAAACAGAGGCAAGCAATTTTATAACTTTATTATATGTTTATCACTTCTACAATAGGCCTAAACTATTATCAAAGATTGTCATTACTAATCTATAGTAGGCCTAAGCTTTCTTCGCTATTATTTTCATCTCCGATATGGCTCTGTGACGCAGAGGAACTTAAACTGTTTTTATTACTTTTCACAACTAGCCTACCTGCTTTATATAATGCTAATTCTTTGGCGGTGTGTGCTTTATCTTTATAAGACCTAATTCTATCAGGCTTTCCTCCCACCTCCCCTAGCCTGGATCAATGTATAGTATAGTATAGTATAGTATAGCATGGTATAGTATGGTATAGTGTGGGACTGGCTCAAGTCTAAGCCTCGTGGCTTAATAAACGTCCCATCATTGGTCATTGTTTTGTTTGCATAAAGCATGCCTTTTAAAGCTATTATTGTAATTCAATCATCGTATTAAAAAAAAAATAGTTGACTAAAATTTTCATCCTTTGTCAAGGAGATTTTTGAAGGTATTAAGTGTTGGTGCTCCTTTTTAGGTTAGGTGTTAGTAAACTCCAGAGGTTAGCAACTCGATAATTCACCGGTACAAAAGAAGTTTACGCTTAGTACCAACGCTTGTACACTGTAATGAAAATCCGTTTTCCGTCCTCTGGTCTGGAAACAAGACACATGCGGGGACATTAGTAGATAATAAAGATGGTTGCACAAAGATCCTGGATCGCCCATGGAGGCCCCCCCACACTGCCCGGAGGAAGTTCGTGCAACATCAGGAATAGTCCCGAATTTAATAACAATACAGATCATGTTAAGTTGACAATTCTGTTCCCCGCTTGGAGTCAATTAGTGCTGTTATAAATGGTCATGTGTATGACTGGTGTGCGTACATTTGTAGTGCGTAAGATCTGAGATAAGCCTACTGTGTGTTCTGTATATTCTGTAGTCGGTACAGGCGTCGTTGGCAGCAACCATTTCTGTCATTTAAGCTTTAAATTAAAGCTAACTAGTGTTAGTGTGTGATGTTTTTTTGGGTGTTTTTTAGACATGTGATTGTAGGCAATCTATCGTGCACTGTACATGTAGTGTAACATTAAAATGCAATAATAAAGTATGGGACCATGTTGGTGTCCCGCTGAACGGGCGCTGACTGGCCAGGTCACTAACACTAGAACAGGTTTTAGTATTTTTATTTTTTTTAAAGATGTGCTCTCCATAAAGTTTCGTCGATATAATGCCACAGTATGGCGCTTTCGACAACTATCAAGATCAGAAGAGAGTAACAGGAGATGATCAAAATATGAATACAGGATATTTTTTGTACAACAAAAAGAAAAAAAATGTAGGTGGTGAGGCGCAATTCCAAAAACAAATGAAGGGCCAATCGCAAATAAACTACCCTAAATAAAAAAATGAAATTAAAAAAGAAACGAAAATCTACCCCAAGTAAGGTTAACTATAACAAAAAGCGCATAACTTCTGTTAGAACGGAGGAAATCAAGAGGCAACAATTGTGACCGTGGTCGTCTTATATTAGCACAGGTCAGACTTCCCTGGTATTGCAGTACATCCAGGATCTGCTCAGAGCATTGAAAAATGATGGTTGGTTGATGGTTCGTCCCGTTTTGCAGACAGAGTGGACGTAAAACCCAACTTTCATTCATTCACAAGCAGCAACAGAATGTTTCAGGGGAAGCAAATCTGCTTGTTACAACGGCCATCAGATAATAATTGTTCTTTCCCTTTATTTTTTTATAGACGGGCAGTTGTCTCGAATGCTTGTCTGAAATAAAACGTTTGCTTAAACTAAAACAATTGATTTGTTATATACACATCGTGTATTGTTAAACATTCGGGACGTTCCTGGTGTTGCCACTGCCTCCAGGCATTGCTCTCCAGGAATCGTTCCCCCACCATCTTATATGTACTAATATCCCATAATCTGTTCCAGGACCAGAGGACAGTTTAAGTCAGAATTCATTCAAATACCATGAACATCATTTGTGGATTAAGCAAGACACCGATTGACTCAAATGCGTCCATGTTCTGTGCACTAGTTTAAGCTGTGAATAGACCTGGAAAAGTTCACTCACTCTAGATACAGGTCAACACACTCTCACATACGCACTGACAGACAAGCTCGAGTGCGGTGCACGACACACAAACAAACAAGCGCTAAGGCCGAAGTAAAGAAACAAAGGGATAAGAACAAAGTTCTCGTTTCATGGCTAGTAAGAGAGTTCCTCCCCCCACCCCCTAGTGGTGGTCTAATTGTATATAAAATAATGGAAGTGATTAAAGCACAAGGCTACTGACTTAGATATATAGCAAATCGGCTGAAGGTTCGTTCAAAAATTATAAATTATGCAATAGAAAATGTCATATCGCAGTAACGTGTCTTTTTTTTCTTCAACGTTCTAGCTGTTTGTGGTATAAGCATAACCATCAGATCCCACACCTGAGAAGGCTATGTGCGAATGGTGCGCCAATACTAACCATAATCTCGACTCTCTTAATGCCCTTGTTCTTGTGTTCATCAGGCAAAATAAATATAGCCTACTGAAACTGAAAGCCAAAAAAACACCGCAAGATGGACACATGCATAAACTAAGATGTGCCCCCCCCCCCCCCCCCCCCCCCCCCCCCCCCCCCCCCCCACACCCTCTCATGTCTCCAGATCGCTGCCTCCCCGGCATTCTTCACAGATGCCAAAGTCGATCGCACAACTGCAACGGGAATAACCGACCAGCGTTGTCGGAATGCTCTCGGAGGCGGCAATGCATATATCCAGTCCTGCGGGTCTGTTGGGCCTGTTTAAGCCACTGGAGCAATCGGGTATGGAGCTTAGAAGCGGTTAGCTTCTCGTTGTAAACAACTGTCGTCTTGTGGGCTCTGTTTCAAGCCGCTGCGAAGCACTCGGGCAGGAGGGATAGCGGTATGATTCTTCGTGAACAACTGTCGTCTGTGGGACTCATGGTGCAAGCCACGGTGAGAACTCGGGATGGAGCTGGATCAAGCGTTAGATGCTCGTGCAACAACTTGGTCGTCACTGGGCGCCTCGTTTCAAGCCGCTGGATAGCACTCGGAGGGAGCTGGAAGCGGTAGATCTAGGTAACAACTGTTCCGATGTTGGGCTCTGGTTTCAAGCCGCGGGAAGCCAACCTCGGATGGAGATGGAAAAAACAAGCGGGTAGATCTCGTGCTCAACAACTGTCGTCTGTGGGCTCTGTTTCATAGCCGCCTGGAAGCACTCGGGAATGGAGCTGGAAGCGGTAGATTCCTCGTGTAACAACTTTCGTCTGTGGGCTCTGTTTAAAGCCGCTGGAAGCAATCGGTGATGGAGCGGAATGCGGTAGAATCGCGTTGCCAACAACTGTCGTCTAGTGGGCTCTCGTTCAAGCGCTGGAAGCACTCGGGATAGGAGCTGAAGCGGGTACGATCCTAAATATGATATCATTGTAACAACGTCTGTCTGTGCGTGCTGTTTCTTCAAGCAGCTGGAAGAAGTACTCGGGATGGGCTAGAAGCGGAAGACTCGTTGGAACAACTGTGAGACAGGGGTAGTGCAAATCTCTACCGCCAGCACCTTGCGACAAATGGGTACTTACCCAGCGAATCACAATGGACAACCTGTGATACAAGACTCATTGTACAGATTTTCGTGAAATCTAGTGAATCAAGTGTTCGGATGATTTCGTTATAAAACAAGCAATTAAAGATATTATGTCCTTTACTTGCGTTTACTTTTGAGCGCTTTCCGTATATTATTTTATATGTAGGCTATGTGTTGTTGTGTCACACTCCAAAGGTTTTTGAAACTTGTCTGATCTCCTCAATGCTTTCAGCCAACACGTTCATTCCGAGGTTTGAGGAACTCAAAGGATGAAAAACTGTCTAAAAGATTTTTCTTAGAAGAAAACAAAAGGATGGGGATACAGGAACTAATAGTAAAAGAAAGTAAGAATTGGAAAAAAAGCGAGTCAAGAGAGAGACACTTGTGGGCAGGGGGGAAATCTGTTTAGATTGGGCCCCCCTACTGAGAGTTACCCACCAGGGTCTTGGGCGGTGTTCACACTTTGATCCATGTTGCATAAAAGGAGGATCGATTCAAATTGGATAAAATTTGTACGTTATGCACCAGAATAAGAAGAACATTTAGCATTAGGAAAAGTGATACAATCTATAAACAACACATTCAACAAAGGATATAATAACAAGTAAAATGCAACAATGTGAGAACAGCCTTAGAACGACAAAGAATAATAACATATAGAAAAAGGACATTTTTGTTTTTCTTGCGATCGTTGTGTTTACACGAAAATGAGCCACAACGTAGCCATCGCCAGACCCTCCTCCCACCCAAACACCCACTCATCCATCCCCAGCTCACCGGAACCACTCTGAAGATTCCCTCCTGCTCATCCCAACCTCAACAATCAGCACACAAGCGCCCCACGCCTATCATAATCCCAACCGGACCAAAGATCTCCCAGCGCAACTCGCCCCCCTCCTGGGAACCAATCGTAACGCACCTCGACCCATCAAACCGCGCGCCAGCACACGCCAATCTAGACTCCAACCTCTCCCAACTGGTCCTCGGCATCAGCGGCGCGACACTTCACCAAACTCCCCCCCGACAGACCGATCCCCTCCCAAAACCCTAACTTCACCCCACCTCGGGGTACCACGAGTCAGCAAGAACGTCCCGCAGCAGACGTACCTCGGGTCGTAGCGGCTATCAGTCTCTGACCTGGACCCACTCTACGGCTTACCCTTCCAACAACTTCACCCCTGATGCAGAAATACCCGGGGTGACGACCTCAGGTCGCAGCCGTTCTACCCCGAGTTGATTTCCCGGGGCGGGGGGTTTACGGGAAGAGATTGAGCAGGGATGACGGTTCGGCGACCTTAATCAGCGGTATGGAGAGGAGAATAGACCCGAGCGTTGATCCGGCTCGGTCAGGCTCGTATCTCTATGTCAGGGGCGGCTTGTGGGGTTTATTACCAGGCTGGCGGTGGTGGTGGTTGAAGGGCACCCACGGGCGGACACCGGCGGCGGGGGGGGGGGGGGGGGGGCGTGTTGACATTGTAGCCACACGGTTCGTTTGCACACTAAATACAGGGACCGACGTAACCCGCATGAGTGATCTGTGACAGCTCTTAAAGACTACATACCCTCTGTGAAATCTTTGTTTACGTGCCCTCGTGGTATTCATTAAAAGTCTATCGTACCCTCTTTTGTGAATCTGGGAGTTTCTTACAGGTGCTTAATTTGTGAATTTTATAATAAAGTCTAAGTGACCCTTCTGTCGAATTTGATTTATTACAGTTGTGAATTTGTGCTATCTTTAAAGTCTAAGATCTTCTGTGAATGCGTCGTATATATTAAAGTCTACCAGACCCTCTGTAAAATCTTACAATTGTGAATTGAGATAACTTAAGGTCTACATACCCTCTGTGATTGGTGATATCTAAGTATAAGTACCACTCTGGAAAGCTTAAATTCTGTGTGAAATCTTAAAGTCTAAGTACCCCTCATGCTGAACCTGTCATATCCTTACAGGTGTCAATTGTGATATAAAGTTCGATTTCCCTCGGAATTTGTTAATAATCTTAAAGTCTAAATACCGTGTGAATTTGTGATATCTAAAGTCTAAGTACCTTATGTGAAGTCATATCTCTACATGTGAGCAATTTTGGGATATAAAGTCGAAGTTCCCTTGTGAATTTGGTAATATCTTATAAAGTCAAATACCCGCTGCTGGGAATTTGTGTGTTTGTGATATCTTAGTTAAGTGCCCTATGTGAATCTGTGAATATATTAAAGCCAAGTACCTCTAGTGAATCTGTGATCTGATTTTTCTTAGTCTAGTTGTGATATGGAATTTTAAAGTCCACGTACCCCTACCTTGTGAATTTGTGATATTCTTAGTTTTAAGTGCCCTCTGTGAATGTAGCGATATCATCTTAAAGGCACAACTTCTGGCTGGGCTATAAAAGAAGACGATACTAGGAACGGGTTAGTCAGTTGTGAATGGGATAGAGAGAGAGAAGACAAGCCAAGCTGACTCATCCTAGCTGCGGGCTTCAGCCCTGAGCCAGTTATGTTTTTCCGACTTTAAGACTATTTTTTCCCTCCTCTGTCGTTTGTAAAAGGATGCTTGTCGCTGCGGACGACGCCACTAGCTCAGCAAAGTGTAAAGTTTTTTATGCCTACTGCCTTGCTGTATATCCAGGAACACAATGGCTCAAAGTCTACCGTTACCCCTGTGAAATCGTGATTTCTACACCGTTGTGAATTTGTTATTATTTTAAAGCTACGAACCATCTGTGAAATTTAGTCGCATTCTTAGTTAAAAAGAAAGAATGCCCTACCCTCTCTATGTACCCTCTTGAATTTGTGTGTGATATCTTAGTTTAAGTGCACCTCGTAGAAATCCTAAGTTACGTCTGTGGAATTCTTAGTTATCTGAATTTTGTTATATTTTAGGCTACATACTGTTTTATTTGTGAGATCTTAGTTTTAGTTTTATATATTAATAGTCTAAGTACCCCTACTGCGAATCGGTAATTTATGAGTGGGGATATTTTAAAGTCTATAAGTACCCTCTTATGGAATTGTGATCTACAGTTCAATAACTGCACTCTTGCGAATTGGGATATGCTATATCGTTTCAAGGCTGTACCTCTCTCCGTGAATTTGTGATATCTAAGGTTTCGAAGACCCTCTCATGAATTGTAATAATCGTAGGTAAGTGCCCGCTGTGAGGTTGTGTTGTGATAACTTCAAGTCTAAGTACCTCTTGAATTGAAGATACTTAGTTTAAGTAACAATCTCTGCGAAATTTGTGACATCTACTAACTCTAAGAGTACCCTCTCGTGAATCCGGCTACATCTAAGTCCCCTCCACTGTGAATAGGACATTTATTAAAGGGTTTAAGTAAGTACTCCCCTTTTGATTGCCAATTATCTTTAAGGTTAAGTACCACGTGGGGATAGTTCTTATATCAATTAAAGTCTTAAGAGTACCACAGAATTTTCGTACTCCTCTTGTGAAGTGGTGAGTTTATCTCAAGGTTAAGTACCCTCTCTAAATTAGTGAATATCTTAAAGACTAAGTACTCTATGTGCAATTTGTGATCTATTTTATCTTTAAGGTCCAAGTACCCGCCATGAACGGAATATCTTACAGGTTCTTAAAGTACCAAATGGGAATGTGGGTGTATCTACATGTGTAGTATTCTAAGGGAACCCTCTGTAAATTTGATGTCTTAAGGTTCTAAGTACCCTATGGAATTTGTAGATGTCAAGCGTCCACGACCCTATATGCCTGTGAATTCGTGACACTGCCTCTTTTCCGTAAGGTTTGAAGTATCCCTGTGAATTGTTTGATAATCTTAAGGTCTAAGTCACCCTCTTTGCTCTGAATGTGTCTTTCGATCTATTAGGTCTTAAGCACCATCTGTGAATTTATGAACAAGCTTAATTAATACCCCTATCTGAATTCGCGTCATTTAAGTGCCCCTCTGAATGTGTGATTATATTTAGTTTTTAAATATCCTGTGAAATTGTGATATCTTAAGGTTTTAAGTTACTCTGTAAATCTTGATCTTACAGTCTTTTTTAAGTACCTCTGTGGAACTTAATTGTGAATCGTCTAAGGTCAAGTACCCTCTTCATCGTGAATAGCGTACTGGTGATATCTTAAAGTTTTAACCCTTCCACCGCCAATGTCGCATTTTTGAGCACCACTAGTGATTTGAATTAACACCTAGTCACTAAAAGGCATCAACTCGGGGTCTCTGTACCAAAAATA
Organism: Phymorhynchus buccinoides; assembly: GCA_017654935.2. Taxonomy (NCBI): domain Eukaryota; kingdom Metazoa; phylum Mollusca; class Gastropoda; order Neogastropoda; family Raphitomidae; genus Phymorhynchus; species Phymorhynchus buccinoides. The sequence continues at coordinate 1,887,475 of JAGGCT020000035.1, forward strand.
TTATCCAAAAAGACCCTACTGCTTAGTTTGGGAAGCCAAGGGACACCCTTAGACACATTTGTATGCACAGAAGAATCACCAAATACGCAGATGGTTTGTTCTCTAAAAGGTAAAAATTTCTTAATGGCCAGTTTTTGGCTGAAACTGGTCGGCGGTTTGAACAGGGTAAGTCAACCCTCTTGTATCGTGAAATTAATCTTAAAAAATTTTTGACGTCCCATGTGCCTTCCTGGGTCGAGAGGGACGCTTAAACACCCAAATTTATCCTATCTTAAAGATACATGTACTATGTGCACATCTGGCGACGGGGCAACATATTATACTCGAATATACTGCTAAAACTTAAAAAGCCCCCCCCGTTCACACTAACGCAAACCTTTTAGTCAGAAGAAAAAAATCAGTTGCGAACTTGAATTAGAATACCGCTTGTAAGATGCCCCGGTCCCTTCTGGGTGTAGTCCATCACTATCAGACAAGCACTGGACGTTTTTCCACCGCAACGCTCTGCCTGTCTGCGGAGTTGGGACACTAAATAGTGCCCTTTGCCAATTCCTTTCAAACACTGGTGTGGAAGGGTCTCTTCACCCTCGACACCAAACTTTCCATTTCGTGATTGCTACTCTATGTCGAAACGAAATTGAAACTTGGAAATGTCACACCATTTTCACCCGAATTGAGTGGATAGTGTAATAAAGGACGGCTTTAAAAGGTGCAGATAGAAGATAATATCTTAAGAAATGAAGGCTATTGAACTGTGAATCAACATACAAGAAGGCAAACGGAAATGGGGGGACAAGTCTCGTTGGGTATCTTGCGGGATATAAATAGGAGTGGACGATTGAGATGAGTTACGCATGTTTAATCTTAACAAACAAAATAAACTTGAAAAGAAAATTTGTGGCAAGGGGACGGGGAGGTGCTGGCGGGTTGGGGTGCCCATTTGTTTGACGCCATATAATCTAGGTCATAGTCCAAAATTAATGACCCAAAAACAAACACAAGGGACAAGAAGCAAACATGGATCCTCCGTGCGGTTCGGGTGTGGGTGTATTGCCTAAAACTTAAATATTAAAAAGCCAACGTGAAAACGCCAATAAAACAAACCACACACAACCGCAAAGCAAAAGAAGAAAAAAAAAACCAACGTTACCACCTTTATATTTCAATAATAAAGAATACGTCCGAAGTCCAATACTCTGAAAACTGCAGGTTAGAAGGTGAAAAAGGGCCACCCCAAGGCCCCGAACATGAGGGGACAACGCTTGTGATGACTGAAATGAGTCTGGAACATCACGAAAAAAGATTAATAATATAGTGAAAAGCACGGAATTCGAAAAGTTTGTTTTCCGTCCTACCCGCCGAAACGCCCATACATCAGACACACGTTTCGTTTAAATTAAGTTGCATTTTCTTTTGATAAAGTTGCTAAATCTACTAATTAAAATAAAAGCCAAAGTGTGTCGAACACACAAAACAGACCTTATAACCTCGCCGTTTTTCGACAGAATCGCTTCAAATTTGATCATTTGTTTTGAGCCCCTAACGGGCGCCGACCGGCACGGCAACGAGGTCCGGCCGTGCTCATTGATGCGGTTGGGCAGAGCGGCAATTGCGCCAAACGCAGTTATCCACCCGGTCCTCCTCAGCTGCACCGTATCCGTATCTCCCGCATTTGCTGGGGACGGATCGCCCTTCGAATTGGAAGGATAGATGACGGGGACGCTGTGGACTATCGGTGGTAACCAAACCAGAACGCGAATCGATTATATAAATTTAATAAAAGCTGCCACGATAAATACGCCGCTGCACCTTTTCACAATATTAACTCCTGCATTTGCTGTCAGGCTGCTGTGGGCGGGGCAAAGCCTGGCAGCAAAATTTGAAGAGAATGGGACGGAGATGGAGAGCGCTCCAACGTCACTCCTCCAGCAGCCCAGCGCTCAACGGGGAAACGGTCCGGCCTTAGAACTCTGACGTTCCTAACCGAAATCGCGTCAAATTTGCTTGTACTCAGCGTTACAGTTACTAGGCGTCACGGTTATCTCGGCGTGCACAGTCATTATAACAAACAACAAAAAGGCCAAGTGTGAAGTGTAGTCTGTGGGGTGGTGTGTCTGAAAACAAAAAAAAGGGCCTTATTAATAACTCCGCAGTTTCGGCCGGAATCGGCTTAAAATGTGACTATGAGCCCTAATCGGGGGCCGGATGGGTCGATGGCAACGGCAACCGCAGGCGGCCGCCGTGTCCTATTTCTCGTCACGGTTTAGGCGTGATGCGCGAAACGCGATCTCACAGCCTGTCGGCCTCCGTATCTCCGGCATTGCGTATTTCTGGAGTATGCCTTCGAACATGTGGCAAGGTCACTTTCACTGTTAAAAAATGCGATATTTAAACCACAAAAGAATAGCACCCCAATAAATCAATAAAAAGGCAAAACCTTCCCTGACAAGAGAAGCCAAATCCCTCTGGTGAGAATTCTTAATCCTCTTAAATTCTGATCGCCTGAATACACCCCAGTTTGGTGTACTCGAAAGAATGTATTGTTACGTTTATTCATGTTTGTATTTATGGGCCACCTGCAACGACCACGTTTTGCACACGACGTGAATGCTCCGTAGTAGAATGCCCTTGAGTACTGACCAAACAAGGGAATAACGTCTGCCAATAAAACTCGTGAGACCATCTCCTGAATGGCTGACTTTGGCAAGAAATGAATTGACCTTTGATACTGACCAACAACGGGTCAACTCTCGCTGTCAAAGGGCTTGTATTAATAACCCCTAGTAGCTCCCGCAGTAGGCCAACAATCAGACAAGAACACATTGGAATGGAGATGCCGACAGCCACCACCTTTGGTGGTCTTCATGATAAAAGTTGATAATGAAAACAGATGAAATCTTGACAAAGTTGCAGTCTAAACATACGCCTATCCATACATTGTCATTTCTAGGTCTTTACTTGCAGACTCATGACCACGGCAGGGTCAGCGGGCAGAGCCCCGTCACAGAGATTAAGGGGGGCAAGTTAAGAGAGAGAAATCCCATCGAGACAGACAGACAGTTTGAGGTCTGAAAGCTGGTAAAATTATGACATCATCTGCCTTAATGTGTAAACTCCAAATAGAACTAAGTTCAAAACGTCCGCAATATCACCTTATGACCACTTTTTTGTTTTTATGAATTAAAAAAACCCTGAAGTTTTCTGGTTAAAATTAAAAATACTGAAATCAGTGAACAAAGAAGAGTAGACCCCATGCATTCGTGGCAAAATGTTCACAGAGAAGCAATCATTCCGCCGTTCTGGGAAAAGGGATAGGGTAGGATCAGCTCTAGTGTGTGATCAGGGTTATGCAAATCCCCAACAATGAAAAAGGACTGAATAGTGCCAAGGGACCCCATGGCCCCCGGAAGCGCGTACAAATGCAGAGCCCAGGTAAGAGATTCATATCAGGGGGGCAAGTTAAGAGAGACGGATATAACAAGACAGAATAGACACGTCAAATGAGTACAGGGGGAGGTCTGATAAAACGTGTATATATAAATCAATTACATACCTTCGCCTTATAAACTTCAAGAATAAATTGTAACCAAGTCATAAAAGCCACAAATTGCTTGTGATCATTTTTGTAGGAAATTAAAAAAACCGAAGTGTCAGTTCTGGGCAATAATTAAAAATAACTGAAATCAGTTAAAAATGAAAGAGTGTCCAGCCCTAAGGTGGTATATCGTCATGAAATACTGCGATAACACACCGGAGAGGAGAGTCGTAAAAGGAAGGGCGGGGGAGTGTGTGTGGTCTCTAAAGCCAATTTAACTCCCAAATATTTTCAATTCTAGTCATGCAGCCTATTGAATGATTCTTATGCGTCGTATTTTTATTCATGCGACATTCAAGAAAGCTGGTTTAGCTCTTTGGTGAATGACATGGCTCTATTGAGCCCGCTCAAGGGGCACTACGACTGGGCAAATGGTCAAGTGTTGTGTTACTTGAAGGGGAGAAGGGAAAAAGAAGTAAGAAAAGGTTGAAATAGGGGGTGTTAGGTGGTTTGAGGCGATGGTTTGATTCAACGTCCTCTAGTAGGTTGGTGCCCCCGCACGCTTTTAAAAACCCTTAACCGCCAATGTCGAATTTTTGCACCACAATGTTTAACACCCATGCCCTTAAACGGACATCAAATCAGGGTCCTGTATTTTCCAAAAAGACCATATTCTGTTAATTTTGGAGATTAGAAAGAGCTCAGGCCTTTCTTCCTTTAAAATTTGGCACAGAGGAAATAAACAATTATAACACAGGTTGTTTTTTTTTCCTACCAGGTAAGCTACAGAATTTGTGGCTGAAAGATAAAAAAAATGGGTTGTGCGTCGAAGAAATTAATTGAACATGTCGTGTTTGTAACGACTTGGTTTTCCTGTAGATGAAAGAGATGATGACGAGAGACAGAAGTTCGATGACGTCGGCAGCTGTCTTTGTGGATGTGGATTCCCGGGGGGAAACGTGGCGCCGACCCGTGAACGTGTGGGGTATTGCTCTGCTTTCTTTACAGGATCATTCCAGAGGTCCGGTAGTGATGTTTCTGCTAGCAGGCTCTCCTAGCACCTGCGTCCTGGGCACGGAGCACGGTGGAGCACTGTGAGACTAGCCCAAGGTGCAGCGTTTGTCTCCTGGATCCGATTGCCTGGTCGTTGGTTTAATCGGTGAGCAATACCACTTCTCCTCCTTAAGGTCGTCTTTCAGGACCACCGGGCAACTCTGCTCTATGCCAGCGTGTGCCTTTCTCGATTGGTTCGTCCCCTGTCGACAAACGGGCAGGAGAAACAGTCAGTTCTGAACACAGTCTCTGCAGGCGGGCGATTCACATTAACAGTAGATGGTATCCACACCATCCTCTGGGCATCGGCGGTTATTGTGGACTCAGAGGCCAACACTGCAGAGATATCCAAACGCGCTTGATGTCGCCCCACTCCGTCCGCATGTCACAGTCAACAAACACCGGGGGTGGTGAGGGAGCTAGATTTGCGTTGCCCTCGACTGTCTGAACCCAATAGGATATTCGGGCTTGCTCTGTCCTGTCTCAACCAGTACTCGGAATGTTGTTGAGGAGCTTGAGGAGAAAAAGAAATAAAGTTGAAGAGTAGACCTTTTGGATGTTTCTTCTAAGGTGGAATGCACAAGATGAAACAGTCCCTGCCACATAACGTCTTCTGTAAACGACTACAATTCACCAACACATTACAACACCATCGAAATACAAGCCAATGCTGGTATTACAAGACATCAACATCCAAGTTAAATATATATATTATTTTACCAATACTGTTATCTTCGGCTTATTTTCTATGTTTTCCAAAAAAGCAGTCCTGCATCCATGGTTTAACCTGGAGGTGAGGTCATACTTCAACTCGGACATGACGGATGAATCACTTATAAGATGAATACTTGGAGCATAATATAAGCTATAGAATGCTAGCTAGGGTCGGCAATAGAACCACCGTACTGATGTACCAAATAAAATAGCCCTTTCAAGTTCTAACATTTCAAACGAAACAGTTCGAACCATGTCAATTAAAACTCTTATAACTGTAAAACATATGGTACTGCAAATGTATGCATATTCATATGTATCAGGTGAGTACACAAGTTCAAAGTTTTTCAGTAGCGCCAGTTTGTGTCTATGTTGTTGTGTTACTGTGTGTTAGTTAAGCTCTATAACCACCTTATCAACTCTATAAAGTATTCTCTTTGACAGTAATCCCTTCCCCACTCTAGGTCCTCCCCATACTTTTGCTTTCACAACTAACTTATGATCTGATTGCATTGCCGTCTTAATTATAAATCAAAAGTTCTGAATAAAAATTTTCAGCAAAGAGTACCACAATGACCAATTACAATGTTTCACATACAGTGGATCGACCTTCAAAAACATTTCTCAATAATGCATAACCCCGGGGTCATAAGGGAGGGCGTTCTCTTATGAGGGATGGTAATTTAATACTAAAAAGAAGGCAGGTATCAGAGAAGTAGGTCTATATGTAGGGGAGGGATCCGAGTCGAGTCTTATAAGGGAGGTCTTCTAAGGGAGGTTACACTGGTAAAACCATTAACTACTTTGTACCCCCCCAAGCCAAATGTGAATTATTAATCATTCTATTTTTCCTACACTTGCACTCCATTACAAGCCAGCTGGGGCAGCCGTAAGTCTTTACATTCTCTAAATCTCTGCCAAATTTCATCACAGATCCCGTCCAGTCCAGTTACCGAGACAGACAAAGAATAAACAGAAATCAATACCTGTCAAAGACTTCCTCGCCGGTGGAATTAATTATCACACAACACATGATTGCTCGAATCAATTAATACTGTATACAGGCATCAGAATGGTCTGAAGTCCAATCCTCTGAAAAACCGCTGGTTTAAAAAGGGCCAACAATGGCCCCACAGACTAAAGAGGGACAACACTGAACTGAATCAGTTCCAGCACCACCAAAAAGGGCTCTAATGCAAATTGAAAAATCACTTTAAAATGCTATTTAACACAAAAGCGCTAACACCAGGCCATGGGAATTTAGACGAAGACAAAAAGATGAAAATTTTGTGGGTTCTGGAGCAGGCACATAGAACAAAACAACGGAAACCGCCGTCAGTGTTGGGATACAGTCCCCAGAAAATGAAGCTTCTCCTTGATCGAGCTAAGCCTTAAAAAACAGTGTATTCGAGATAAGACTGATCATTATTCAGTCATCTGCAGAATTATAACCACTAACTTACGTTTCCGCTCATTGGGCTTCTTTTTTAATTCATAAATGTTCCTCTTTGGACCATCAAAAAAGCGAAACGTGCAAAAACAACGACGAAGAGGACCATCCAAAAAGCGGAAATCAGTCCCAAAGACGGGACAAAATTCCCACATATCCCATGTGGGTGCATATGATCGAACATGAATAAAAAGGCAACAACTCCGGACAATGAGAAAGCTCAACTCGCTGTCAGAAACATTCTTAACTCTGACAATTCTGAATGCCTGGGTACAGAGGTATATCAACACAAGTCAAGTCAACACACATTCGGATCTATGAAGGGTGCAAATCCCCAAAATGAAAAACAAAACCCATCCGGAAACTAGTGAAAGGCTAGGAAAGGCACGGGGGGGTCAGGGACTCTGGCCCCTGGCAGGGAGTACAGGGGCCAAAGCCCTTTACAGGCGGACTACGATCAGGGGGGCAAGTATAGAGAGAGAAAGAAACGAGAGATCGACAGACAGTTTTAAACATGACTAGCACAGACAGTTTGAGTCTGATAAGCCTTGCAAAAAGATGAACATTTCTTTACAATTGCCTTTGTAAACTTCAAGATGAACAAACCACAGTCAAAACGCCCCCCAAGCGCTTGTGGTTAAAAAAAAAAGGCTATACTGTGGGGTGTGTGTCGTGTCTTGTGTGTGGTGTGGTGTGTCGTGAATTCTTACTACAAAAACTGACGGTGTTTGTTCCAAATTAAAAAACTGAAATCAGTGTAAAAAGACAAGAGTTAGGAAAGCAGTAGCACCATGTCTATAGTTAGCAAGAAAATGAGGCTAAATTCACCAAGCTAGCTCAACAGTTCATAGGTATCCCCATTCCCCATACCGCCTGTCACAGTACAAGATGTAGTGTTCCACCCCCCCACCCAACACCCCCCCCCCTCATCCACCCCCATTTTCTCGGGTTAATTCTAAAGTTTTTTTTTTTCCCGGGCTTAGAAAGCATAAAAAAGCTTTGTTATGAACCTTTGCAGTAAATCTCTGGCGTTCAAAAAGACGAAACCACCCAGTTATGCTACCCCCTCCCACCCCCCCCCCCCACCCCCCCACCCCATCAACCACCCCCCCCACCCCCCCCCACCCCCCCCCCCCCCCCCCCCCCCACCCCCCCACCCAACCCCCCCCCCCCCACCAACCCCAACCCCCCCCCCAACCACCCACCACCCCCCCCCCCCCACCCCCTCCCCCCCCCCCCCCCCCCCCCCCCCCCCCCCCCCCCCCCCCCCCCCATAAGACGGAAAAAATACGCAAGATGACCCACGACTGAGACAAATACTGCGGTGTACTGCACTACATAGGGGCGGGGGGGGGGGCGGGGGGGGGGGGGTACTATTTAAATAATGGCCTTTATCATGACTGCAATTAATATGAACAAAGATAATTCAGCGAAAATGTTCAGCAAAATACAGCTTCATGTTTGGTAAGAAAGAAAAAAACGGAGGAAAAGGAATTAAACGAAAAAGTAAGGGGGGGGGGGGGGGGCACAATCTTGACTTTACTCAGCATCTATCAGAAAATTTATCTCTTATATTTTGTTGTTTTTTCCGGACTATTTCCTACACAGCTCAACATTAAGAAAAACAACGGGGTCATAATTTCTCATGCACGTTTGCAGCGTTGGTGCTGGGACCGGTGATACGATATCTCGCCTCCACAAATGTCAAGGAACTTTCAAAACTATAGACAATTAAAAGACGGGGGCTTCCCATCTGTCCTCCATTGGGGGTCTTATGATAAGTACTAGAAATTTTAAGGGACCCTCTAAAAGGAATGTGCAGAGGGTCCAGAGATGCACTATAAAAATCTTTTTAGCATCCACAATGTCATTTGAGGACCCCTAACCCTTCTAGAACCCTGTATAATGTAAGATGAAGAACTCCGGCAACACTGTCTTGAAGGACGGTTGGGAGCCCTGAAGATCCCAACACATTTATCAAATTACATTTAAAAATTGATCCAATATACTAAAAGCAAATAAACAATTAGCTACATTTTAACACTGAATTAGAAATAAGACTCCATTTTGAATGTAAAAAAAAGCAGTTTTTTGGGAGGGAAATGAAACACTCCGTCTTATAAAATTAAAAAAAACACCTACAAAGCAAGAATGAGAAACCAGCTATCAAAATAAAAGACAAATCAACTGACTATTGCTGAAAGTTTAACAGTTTACTGTGCGTACCGACTTATAAGACCTGCAAAAACATCCAAAAATGAGGTCTTATAAGGGAGCGGGTCTATAAGCAGCCTGGCAATGGGGGGGGAAAAGCCTTTATCTCTGAAAATATCATGAAGACGTTGTCTCTTGGTGTGGTCAAGGGGTAGAAAGCCCTTGATGTTTGATCAGGGGCATTTCTCTCAAGAGAATGCATTAAAACGTAACATTAGGGAACAGAGCATCTCCTGAAGCTAAAAAAACTCCCTCTGACATTTGACTTTTCCACATTCCACTTTTCTCTGCATTCAGAGCATTCTCTGACGCTTGGCCTGCTGATAAGGGACGGTAATTTTAATAACTCTACCAAGACGGGCAATGTCAGACGACGCCCTAGGTTATCGTGGCGAGGGAGTCTGATAATGGCGGTCTACCTAAAGGAGTCCACGTATCCAACAGAAATGAGAAAAGCCAACCACAGACCAACCACGGTCCCTGGTGTAGCCACGCATTGGGATCGGATGCAAATGAGAGCATTGGGTGGCACGCCTGTACGGCCCGAAGATGGGACAGCAAAAAACCACACAACCAAACACCAAACACCGGTCCCTTTTCCCTAAGGAGAGGGAGGACAGAAACACTGGTTATGTCCCTTTTAAACGTGGACACTGGACACATTTAGGTTACATAACTCTTTTTCAAACCGAGTATTTTTTTGAGTCAGTTATACTTTGATAACTTACCCCACTAACGATATAACTCTTATCAGCCCGGATCGCGTACTCTTAAGATGGAGGTCATCTTACCCTTTAGAGTCGTTCGACGTATTTCTATCTGCCTGTGCCTGTACCTCGATTGAATTCACGCACGCTGAAGCATGCGGGTAGAAATGGGATAAGCTGACAACACTAGACATCAAGCAAATCAAAATAGTTGTGCCCCCATGGGGACTTTTGTACAATAGTTCCACCATCTTCGAAGTGTGCTTGTAACTTTCTCTTAATCTCAGGCAACGGCAATGGAGGATAAGTGTTTTTCTCTTAAAATATTTTAGGGTTCAGAAGATGTGTCTGAGGTAATTGTGGTAAGTATAGTAGCAATGAATGTTTATAGTGGTACATGTATCATTATTACTGTGATCTCATTAATACCTGTGAATATACTTGCAGCATCTAAGGGGATCGATAATTAGGATGCTCAGTGTACTTTTATTGTGTGTGTGTGGTGGGCCTTCACTGTGCCGAAAAACAAATTTCTCACTAGTGTGAGAGACAATAAAATTGTTGAATTGTAATCAAGGGACTATTAAGCCCTTTATGGTGAGCAGGAGGCAATTGCTCATTGAGGATGATATGTGTACTATTTTTTAACTATTTCTGGGACACAAAACAACAACCCAAATTGTGGACACAACTCAACTTACCTTACCCTAAACAATTCGGCAATAATGCCATCATTACAGTACTATTTTTGATGAGTGATTTGTAGTATAATCATAATAATAATGGATATAGTTTTTTTGCGCGCTTTCTCCAAAGAGCTCAGAGCGCACAAAGTTAACTTTAGACATAACACAAACAAATAGTAATAAAACACAAAAACCAATCAGAAATATATATACAAATTCTGATATTCACACATGCGCATGAGGCACATGCCACAGCACACTACACACAAGACATTTCTTACCCAAAGGCTACCTTACATGCAAGCACTATATATTTGGTTTTGGGAAGTGTTGGCATATCAAGTGTGATAATCGGAGTGGGATTAACCAAAAATAAAAAACAGTCCCCCCACCTTCTGGAAAGTTCTGTGCTTGTAATTCCTCTAATGTCTTGTCACTCTTGACGCGTCCTTCGGTAAGGTAAGATGGCCACCCCCCCCACCCCCCCCCTGCATTTTTCTAGGGTTAACCTTCGCGCCAAGCCATTTCATCCAAAATGTTCTCTCAAATTACAATAGGTAAAGAAAATGGTTGGCATCTGCAGTACTGTGAAAAAGCACCCCAATGACAGGAAATTCAAATAAACCCTTTCCTTATCTCCCACATTAACAACATAAGGATATGGAGATACCTGATCCAACGTTATGCCTTTAGTAGCATGGGTGTTAATCAGTGTGGTGCTAAAATGGACATCGGCGGTGAAAGGTGTTATATGCTATTTTCGTCTGCCTTCGGACCATTACATAAAAGCTGTATTTAGGAACATTTCAGCTAATACCTTGTTGCGCATAACTAACCCTATCCCTAAACCATAGCCCAAAACACCGTACCCCCCACTATGTACTGCAGTACTACCGAGATTGTCACAGTGTGGTGCGTTGCGTTTTTTCCGTCGTATAGGGGGGGGGTAGGGTTAGGTTAGGTAGGGTTAGGGATAGGGATAGGTTAGTATTCCAAAAAGGTTATGAGCTAAAAATGTTCCTAAAATACAGCTTTATGCATGTATAGAAAGGCAATAACAGGAAAAATAGAATAACGAGATAGGTAGGGGGGTGGCACATCTGGACCTTTACCGTCTTCCCTTTGCGTTCTGTATCACTATCTCTTTTCCGACTATTGGCCCATGCTCCGGCCTTAACAACAAAATTCAAATATTGTCCTAGCATGAGCTTAAGGAAGGATTTAGAAAAAGGGGGGCAGCTTCTTTCCCCTCCATTATCAAAAAAAGGGAGGCACCTCCCCCCATTCCAAACCCCACCATACATACATAAGAAAAAAAAAAAAAAAAAAAAAAAAAAAAAAAAACAAAAAAAACCAGTACCTCCCCACCCTCGTACACAGACTGCCAACACCCAGTAAGTCAGCACACGCCACTTTCAACCAGTCATTTTGGAACCGATGTTCCTTTGCACTGCCAAGTTGTCATCCTTGCCGACGTCGTTACATGTAGAAGCTTTCTTCGAGGTCTCACACTCGCTTGGAACAGATTTTTTGTCACTTGCTACCGCGAAATCAAAATCCAAACAGGGGTCCCTGTCCCGCCATTGAGAAAACATTCAAGATGGCGGCGAAACTCTCGCAACTCCTGCGTAGATGAGAGAACGCGATTGCGTGATTAACAATAACATTTTGTCAAGAACCCAATGAAATGTCGAGAAATCCTTCAACCGCTCGATACTTCAGTGTGTCCAGACACGGGTTTCAGAAGACGACAAAGGTCTTCCAGCACGGTCTGTAAAAACTGCGGCCGTCGCAAATGTGCTGACTCGGCCCGCTCCCCGCGCTGAGATCAAGGGAAGGAACAAGAATTTTGGGGGGAATTTTACCAATCCCGCGCTCTAGATAAGCTCTGCCTTAGTTTGAGACTCCTCCGAAATCAGAATGTGTGGATGTACGCATGCAGGGAGACCAACTACACCAGTGAGAACTTGAAAAAACGGACACATACATACCTTACCCATATAGGCCTATAGCCCGGGGGAACGCAGAAGTGTTTGCCATGTGTGTGTCATGACGAATAATAACTTTTACAGGTAAAGTATTTTAATTCCTCTGTGTTATACGTTGTAAGCGTGCAACAGGCCCTTAATTTTTTCTACCTAATGGGACACTATAAGAAATGCATTTCGTTATGTAACCCCCAAAGACACAGTTAACTGTGATTAAATTTTGCTCCAAGTACAGTGGAACATCCCTTAATACATGCATATAAGGATTCCTCCCCATTCAAGACTCCCTCCCATAGAAGACCTACTTCTCTCAAGCATCCCTTCTTTGTATTAAAATTACCTCCGAGGTTATAATGACCACTCCCTTATAAGACCTCATTTGGATGGATCATGAGGTATTTATAATAAGGGAGGTCAGTGTCCACACAAAAACAAAATACAATATACACAAGTGCACGAGACACAACAGAACATGGGTTCGTGTTGTGGCTCAAGCCACAAACCGATAACCTACTTTGGGTCGCGCGGTGGATCGGTGGCCCAAAATTGTCGCACTTCACATCGAGGCTACACTTAAAAGTGACTGCGCTCTTTAAAGATCAAGTTCTTTATGTTTAAAAGCAACAAAAAAATAACACGTAACATTACTAATCCAGACATACAACGACACGCGAGTTCTTTTATGCTGGCTTTCTTTGGATTTGAGTATAAGTAGGAACATAGTTTTAAATGTTTTCAAAAGAATAAAAAGTACGAAATGGTGCAGAGAAACATCTGAGGCCTGTATTCACGTATCACGTAATACAGCCCTGGGACGTTATCATGTCGAGTAGCATGAGACTGGCATGATGCTAACTTAGAAGCTCTTACAAAAGTCCTATTAAATCCTATAGGACATTGGAAGAGCTTCTAAGTTAGCATCATGCTAACCTAGCTCTCTAGGCCTATCGCGACAGAATACCGTCCCTGGTTTCAGATTAAAATTATTGAAAAGCCCAGGGGAGGTGGACTCATGATGGAGTGGTTAAAAAAGACGCGGGCACAAACTATGCGAAATTCGCGCTGTTTTAAATAGTCTTTTTCAAACAACATAGGACAACACAATACTTCAACCTCTTCAAAGTCGATCAGTCTCACAATATGACCAGGGGCCTGTAGTCACGTGACATAGCATGAGACTTAGCATGATGCGAACTTAGGCCGCTCTTTCCAAGTTCCTATAGAATAAAGGACTTTTGGAAGAGCTTCTAAAGTTAAGATCATGCTAAGCTATGCTATACAACGTCAGAATACAGGCCCAGGTTTAGACAGCCAAAATCTAAAAAACCCATTGTGTGCATACTAGGTCAGACGTGTCAGAGGGAGGGAGAACGGTGGGAGAGTGGAGAGAGGTGTCAGAGGAGGGAGAGTGGAGGTGGGCAAGAGGGTGGAACGTTAGAAATAGTGAATGCAATCTCATCAATGGCGTGACGGAAAAAAAGAAGAAAAATAAAGTGGGTGGATTGAAAGTGGGATAGTGGATAAGAATTCAGTGTGTGAATAAACATCTAGACTGACAAGATTGTGAAGAATAATACACAAACACACAAACACACACAGACAATGAGGAGTCCCCCCCCACTGCGGGCTCGCACTTTAGTTTGGTGCTGTTTCACGTATACAAAGTTTTCAAACAGCCAACAGAGACAATTATTGATTTCTGTATACACTGGAATTCCCTTATAAGACCTCAAAAATCATCCAGAATGAGGCTTCTTTATAAGGAGTAATTTAATACGACAAAGATAGGGCGATGTCTCAGAGAAGTTGGTCTTATGTGGGGAGTCTTAGAATGGGAGGATTCTAATAAGGAAGGTTCCCACTGTATCATAAAATTTAAAAAAGGACCTCTAAAACTCAACAATACAATAAGACTCAATCTGAGAAAATGGCCTAGAGATATATATATCTTTCTGACTGTGTTAAACAAAAACATCATCCAGGGCTATGGTTTATGACGTCAAAAGTTATGACATCATCAATCGACACCACAAAGCCTGTAGTAGATTCATCCTGAGGCAGCGTGAAGGGGAACCCATTCAAACAATACACGTTAAGTCGGGAGTGTCGTTCGAGGGAAAAAATAGGTGGATTTAGGATTGCTTTAGCCCTTTCACCGCCAATGTCGCATTTATGCACCCACAGTCACTACAACATGTCACTTAAAAAGGATCCAATTGGATCCTATTATCGAAGAACCTAGATTTCTTACAAAGGTTCGTAAAGATCTGATGTCCAAATAATTCCAGCCGGGACTTTTCCAGGACACAGTTTACAAAATTTCAAGGACTCAATTGGCATACTGCGTCAAGTCGGTTTCGTTCGCCCGCCCGTAGTTGCTTTGTGCTTGTAGGGTAAAATTCCGTAGCTCGCTACTATGAGAGCGATATTCGACAACCACAAATTCACTTTTTCTGTTACTGAACCATTACCTACCCAACCTGAAAAAAGTGAAATTTGCGTTCATGCTCAGTGCAAAATGCCGCGCAGTCTTTAGTATAGGAGCTAGGAATTTTTAACCGGACAGTGATTCTGGCAGTAACAATTGGCTTTTTACCGGCACTCTCGTCATGCTGGTGATGTCCAAAGTTCTTTGCACACTGTGCAGCAGCTTTCAGTTTGAACATCGGTTGACGGAGCTAACCAGCTCTGATATTCTTTTTTTGTTTGCAGCCAAACATCGTTTGAAAATGCAGTCTCCTTACCGCGAAAACGGAAGTACGGTAAAGGGGAAGTAGCTCAGCGGCAGACAACTCGCGCAAATGATAGATATGATCGCGATTATCGTAGACCTAAAAGTTTTTAGTTTTTATTTGAATATTAGCTTTAACTTCATTATTTTGGTGGAGGAGAGATTTCGACTTGAGGATTGAGATTAAGGACGTGGTCAGACGATTTTGAAAATTCCAGGACGTTGATCCAGGAATCTGGCGGGCCTTTGCTGTTTTCAAGCACTTTCAAGCCTGGAAAAGCATGTTAATTTCCAGACTGTAAGGTTTCAAGGACGTACGAACCGGTCATTATTTTGGGAGGTAAGGAATGAGGCCTAATGTATACATGGTCACAGAGGAATTTCAATATTGCAGAGATCTTTTTAAAAAGTTAAGTTTAATTGTTGTTATTTTTCGCTGAAAAGGCATGGCGGCGAAAGGGGTAAAGGCGGAGAGGGTAGCTGCTGCGGAGGGAGAGGAAAAGTGGTCCAGGCTGTAGGTTTGAAATGCGAAGAACACCGGCAAACAGGTGGTTCTGTTATACCTCGGACCTTGAAGGGAGAGAGAATCTGAAACTGATCGCAAACATCCTGCACAAGGTACATAAAACTTCACACCAAAACTCACATCATACAGCCAGTAACATAATAATACTAATACTGAAAATTTTCATATTTGCGCCTTACTCCCTGTCAGGGAGCTCAAAAGCGCTGTACTAGACAATAAAACACAAAAAAAGTCATTATAAAATAAGACTCTCGCTACAATCAAATCAAATATATAAAAAATATTATTGAAACAAAGCCCTGTCATAACCACAACATGTGAAACAATATATAAGAAAAGAACACAAAATTGGCAAGGGAAATCAAAGTTAATGCAATACATTATTGCGCAACACACGCACACTAATAGAGAAGCACACAGTCATACACCACGACACACATCAATGGGCATCACCACACACACACCACAAAGCCACGCCCGTGCGCATGCTGCACGCACCGATCCAATTCACCCCACTTGCACGCAAGAACACATACCATGATTCAGGTTCTGAAAACAGACCCAACTCAGAAGCATGTGGAATTTAAGTGTCAGATGTGAGTGGGTAGTGGTAGACAGCATTTTTTTTCCAAAAAGAGGTAGTTTTCAAGAAGTCTGCAAAGAGCTGAAATGTGGACGTAATGTGCGAAACACTGTGTGGTAAGGCCATTCAGACCTGACGGAGCAGCAGTGTCGAAAGAGGATTATCAAAGGATTTTGTTTTCAAACGAGGAGTTAGATCACATGACTGATGAGACCAGAGCTCAGACTTGTTTTCAGACTTTGTGGCGTCATATGACCCTGACTACAGGAAATGATCGGGGTCATTTTTTAACCCTTCACCGCCAAAATCGCATTTTAGGCCACACAGTGATTAACACCTTTAAAAGGCATTCAAATAGGGGTCTATTTATTATCCAAAGACCCTATTCAAGGCTATTGTCTTAGTTTTGGAGATAGACGGTTTAAATGTCACAGAAGAATCACCAATCTGCAGATGGATTTGTTCTACTACCCAAGTAAATTTAATGGAATTGTTTGCTGCTGAAAGTGGCTGGCCGTGAAGAGGTTAATAAGGATGGGCCACAAATGGTTACTAAACCTAAAGTTCTAAAGTTACATTATGCGTGTAGGAGGCGTGGTGTTCGTGAAATGCCACATGACAGTGATGCATGAACAGACTTTAAAATTATGCTATAAAAAGTCAATTTAGTACTGCATACATAAATGAGCAGAGAGAGATAGGACCATAGAGAGAGAGAGAAGAGGGGAGGGGGGGGTACATTTGATAAAACTTAGCTAAGTCAGTAGTAAGTTGTAGAATCCTAGACATAACCAATTACAAAGACAGCAACGGTTTATGCCTACAAAACCTTTTTAGGATGACTGAATGGACGTAAAAATGATGAAATTGTGAGGTGCAGGGAAAAAGAAAGAAATTGAGTGAAAGCGTTGTCTCCTCTCTCTCTTCCACTCATGCGTAATGATCGCATGCGTCGGGTGCAGTACAAGGTTGTAAACAATGCGTTCAGTTTGACAAACATGCGCGTGAACAATCTGAAGCTCTGTGACAATGTAATCACGCACAAAAACACACACACAGACCTGTTTACCCCCTACACAAGGCTTGAGTGTTGGGATAGCCTGAAAGGAGTAGTGTGGTGCAAATATGTAGTTGATTCATAAAAAACACCAACAGATGTTCACGAAATATGATTGTAATCAAGCAGCTAAAGAGCATTATTTTCAATTTTGAATAGAGTAGAGGTCCAAATTGAGTATAATACTCAAAAGAGTAGAGTAAATCAGGTCTGCATACATAATTGGGAGCATTCTTCAACACGAGGGCACAAACTAACACCCACACACTTACGTACACTTACGGAACTATCAAACACACAACTACACAAAACTTCACAATCAAACATTCTTCCTCTGTCAGACAAAAAACATACAACTTGGAGCATCTTCCGAAACGCGGTGCAAAACTTAACACCACACATACATGTCACTTAACATAACACACACAAACTAGCTCTCACAATCCATCACCATATCTCCCCAGTCAACAAAACACATACAAACTTGGGAATCATTCTTCAAAACGCAGTGCACAAACTTAACACCCAAACATAACGTACATTAACATCAGCACAACACACACACAATAGTCTCACAATCCCAACAAATGTCTCCCCCCCAGGCAACCAAAACAACCATACAACTTGGGAATCATCTTGCAAACGCAGGCATAAACTTAAAACCACACACAATGTACACTTAACATCAACACACAACACACACAATAGTCTCACAATCACCAGAATTCTCCCCCCCAGTCAACCAAACACATACAACTGGAATCCTTTTCAAAACGCAGGCCTAAACTTAACACCCACACACATAGGAGGCAATGTCAAAAGGTGCCAGCCCCACCCCTACCTCACAAAATTGTCATAACTTAATGTCATGATGCTTATGGATCGCAGTGTGATTAGTCTGTCTGTGTTGTAGAAACATTAAAAATGTTATTAAACAGTATAAGTATGAAGACATCAAATTAAACAAAACATAGCGAAAATACCGGCCACTAGAGGCGAAACGCGTGCATTGTGACTGTGGTGAACAGTGCACCACTGGAGGCTTGTGGTTCCAAATAGATACAAATAGCAAAACCCATTCAGTTGTATATGTTCTCTGTAATCTTTGCAACTATAATAATGATTCAAAATAAATGTTCATGGTGTATCTTACGGTAATTTACTCAAATGGAGAGTACTGTTACTGACATTTGTCGTCACATTGAGAGCTAGAAGATAACTGTTGCCTTGACTAAAACAAAAATATGAAGAGTCTAAAACGAAGGTATAGATCCATTGGAAGTGCTCATTTTAAACCTATTAGTACAATAGGTTTTTTTGGGTAATAGTTAGCAATAAATCATTTACTGGATTGTCGTCACGAACGTCACAAGTAACACTATGAGCTTGCAATGTTATTACAATTAAAAAATTCAGTAACAGAACGCGGAACCACAGTCTGTAAACCTTACGGACTCAGTGTGCATGCTCTATTTATAGCTTGTTCAACTCTTTTCAACATCGAAGAGCGAGAGAAGGCCTCATAAAATAAATTTTTGTTGTCACGGAATTTAGTTACAAGTAACAAATCTTGTAGAAAGTAACCACAAACATAGAAATTCATTTTATATCAATTCGATTGCAGCAATAATTCTGGTAGGAAAATGTTGGACATGCTTGGCACAAAACTCTTATTTGATCTATCTTCTGATAGTGGTGCCAAAATATGTTGTAGGGTAGAGAACCCCTGTGAAGGGAGTCTCTGTCGTGTCACATGTCACAAGTAACTCATGATGTACGATTTAAGTGAAATTAGGCACATACCAATTTTACCACAACACTTTGGCCTGTTTCAGATAATACTGAAGCAATATTCTTGAAAAAGTTTACTTTCTTTTCTGTCTGGTGATGAGTACTTAATGACTTCAATCAACATGTTACTTGTACCTGTGACAACACTTCAATTTGTCGTCACATGGGATTTGTGTAGAAAGTAAATATAAGAAAGTTCTACTCTCTTATTCATTTGGCTTGAATTTTTTTATCATTGCGTACACATATACACATGGGAAGTTTCTTTGAAAGAAATAAACATTGTTTGCTGTTTCTGAGATTTCTTTTTTAGGGAGGCAAATGGCGTGTGCAAGGAGGCGATGACGATGTGTAGGTGATGATACAAAAATTAAGCACAACACGTGTTATATAAAGTGTCAAAAACAATTATAAAGAGATTCTAGCAATGCTGACTTATTATTATGCATATGAAGATGATCTTTGCTTAACTTCACACATAAGTACTTTCGATGTTGTCCACGGTCCACAAGTAACATGCTCCTGAAGACCAATTAAAATTGTGATAAAACATAATCTAGCTAATTATCCATAAATTCACACAAGGCGTTTACTGGAGTAAAGAAACAGAAAAGGTCAAAGAATGGCTGACTACATGACATTTTTTTCGGCTTGCTTGGGAAAGCCACTTTGACATCGCCTCATATACGTACATCTTCAACATCAGCACAACACACACAATAGTCTCACATCCAACAAATTCTCCCCCCAGTCAACCAAAACACATTAAACTTGGGAATACATTCTTCGACGCAGTGCATAAACTTAACCCCACACCAACGTACACTAACATCAGCACACACAAACAACACCAATAGTCTCACAATCCAACAAAATGCCCCCCCCAAGTCAACCAAAACACATACAAATTGGAATCATTCTCGAACGCAGTGCATAATACTAACAACCCACACACATACTACACTCAACATCAGCACACACACACACAAATAGTCTCACAATCCAACAATATTCTCCCCCCCCCCAGTCAACCAAAACACATACAACTTGGGAACATTTCAAAACGCAGTGCCATAAAATCTGAAACCACCCACACAACAGGGTACACTTAACCTCAACACACACACACAATTCCAACACATTCTTACCCCTGTCAGCCAAAACTACACCAACCCCGGCAGATATGCTTAGTACACTTTATTTTTTATTGGAATAACAGACAAAGTTCGGAGGCATCCCCCCTTGGGCACGAGCCTTGCCATCGATCCCTGATGAGTGTCTGGTTGTTCCAAGTTGTGCACCCCTAAAAATAATACATCTCGCACAAGAATAACGAAGGAGTCCCCTCGTTTTCATGTTCCAAACTATTTCTCCTTTCTTTTGCTGTGATTGTTGTTGTCTTGTAGCTACTATGATTAATCACAAATCACTGAATCAGCAACACGTTCCTTTTAAAAAGCACCAGTAGAAATTATACAGTAATTAAAAGTGTAGTATTGTTTTTGTTGTAATTTTTTTCTTTTCGGTTCGCTGCGAAGTGTGGTGCGTGTGCGTGTGTGTGATGTGGTACGTCTTTAGTTTGGTTGTTTCTCTTGCGAAAAAAAACCTACCAAAACCATAAACAGTTCAGCTCGAGAGAGAGAGAGAGAGAAGGAAAAACAAAAACCAACCCCAATGGCCAATAACTGAAAAAACTAAAAGCCATGGGCGGCCAGTAAGATCACATTTACTCTCAACACGCCGGACCGAAGTCTGTGTAACTCCACTCACGCATTCAAAGTAGATTCTAAGTCCAATGCAAAAGCGCTAAGAGTGAGGAGCCTCCGAGGGGCAGAAACATAATAGATCACCTGGCACTTTTTTTTATCACCCGGATGGTCACCAAGGTGTCTACAGAAAAAACATGTATGTAAAGTTTGGTTGGTTTTCAATGTGTCTTAGTTGTTTTAACAACGAAAAAAAAAAAAAGGGGTAGAAGTCAACAAGTTGGTTATAAAAAAAAATAAAATAATAATAAAAAATAATCATGAAAGAGCCTGGGGAAGGTCTGAAAACATCACGGTAAGTCGATGGTCCACAATTTGAGAAACGGGGTGTGTTGCCATACACGGGGGCGCGTGTAGACGACCGCAGAGGCTTGAAGGATACAGGTCTTCAGGGAAGAAACTGACGCGCACAGGCAGGTGAAAGGCCTCATCGCCAGTCATAATAATAATATAATAACACGCAGTTTTAAATTAGTGTTTATAAAACACTAAGATGCGATGAAGATGTTCAGGATATAAACAATTTGTCTCACGTTGAGAGGGGTTTTTTTTTTACAACGTTTTGTTTCCCTTACAAAAACTGTACTTCGTGTTGTTTCATAAGGTTTTTTAAGTCTTGAACGGTCTCAGCAATATCCCCACGCGCTTAAGCAATCATATCAATCAACGATTTGCCAGTAAAAAAAAAAAAAAAGGAGAAGCTCTCTTCTCGTCACCAAACCTCGAAGACACAAGGAAGGAAAGACAAAAAAAAAAAAAATGGAACGCCGAACGAGGTGGGAAATGAGGTGGTGGGTGGACGGTGGGGTGGGGTGGGCAGGACAGGGGGGGGTGGGTGGGGGATGTGACAGGTGAGAGGCATGAGCTCACTACATATGCTGCGATATATATATATATATATCTATATACTTTGACACAATAACCCACACACAAACAAAATGGTGGTTAAATTACCGGTGCCGCGGCCAAAGACCGGCCGTTTTTTCTTTTGCCTCTTTGATATCCAATGACTTCAGTGAAAGAAGGTGGTCAAAAGCTGGATCAAAAGCCGAGTTTTGCGTTTCATTTAACGGAAGGACGAACTTGTTATCAAAACCAAGCCAAAGAATCGCAGAATCCGAAAACAGTCGTGATGAGGACGGGAATCGAGCATGAATGAAAGCGAAGCGATACAAAAGAGATGATGTCATGAAGAAAGAAGAAAGACGAAAAAATATTCAAACAAAGCTATTATGAACTATTATTAAACAATTCAAATCGAGCAAGGCATAAAAAAACAGATAACTTGCTACACAGAGAACTCCTACAATCTTCAAAAAAACACAAATCTTACATTCTTTTTTCTTTTTTCTTCTTCAAAATAGGGGATGGTGATGGGAGAAGCTGGAGTTAGGAGGCGGGGGGGGAGGGCGGGAGGGGGATGAGTCTGGAAAAATCCGAAAACCCACAGAAGAAAGGACAAAAACCACGATCAAAGATGCCAGATGAATTGGATGAAGTAGAAGTAGTAGTTGTAGAAGGAAGCAGAAAGGGGAGGTCAGTCGCCATCTGCACAAGAGGCGGGACCCTGAGGTTGGGGGCGAGCAGCGATGGGTGGTGGCCTTGCAGTCCGTCCCAGCAGCAAATGTGCCTGGCAGACAAAACCCGCCTCTATAGTTTGTGCGCCCGCCGCGACAGACTGTCCTGAAAACAAGGGGGAGGAAAAAGCGTCTAGCGCAGTACCAATAAAAACGAAGGAAGCAACAATGTAGAATAATGGTACAGGAATGAAATATTAAACTATTAGTACAAACCAAACGCGGGTGTGGTTGTTTTTAGGAGCATAGCAGCTTCATCTTACGATACCAGAGTGTGTGACACCTACGACCAGAGTCTCAGAAGTTGGCACGCCTGCGGCCATTTAC
This sequence comes from Phymorhynchus buccinoides, assembly GCA_017654935.2. Taxonomy (NCBI): domain Eukaryota; kingdom Metazoa; phylum Mollusca; class Gastropoda; order Neogastropoda; family Raphitomidae; genus Phymorhynchus; species Phymorhynchus buccinoides. The sequence goes on from JAGGCT020000035.1 coordinate 1,910,180, forward strand.
AAACATTAAAAAGAAACTGACATATTTACAAAATCATGGTGCTCGGGAAATTTTTAAAAAAGCCTGCAAGCAGTGGCCAGGCCCGCAAAGGCACGGCGGAGGCAAGACCAGCGCCCCCATGGGGGTTCTGGGGGGGGGCAATGCCCCCCTGGATGCCGAAGGGAACAAAACAGTTCCAATGTACCGACAGGCTCTTCATTGCACTTCCACTTTGGTTTAAAACTCCATAACCTCTATCTATAACTCAGCAAATGCAGCTCCAAATTCTCACTAAACCCAGCGACGCCAGTCTCAAGGCAATAACCAAAATATGAACAAAATCGAAACTTCAGGACATAGGGACAAAAACATCCTGACAATCACGACATTCCATGAAGCAGGAGACCATACAACTGTAAATGCGCCTATCTGGCGCTGCCTAATAATTAATGGAAGAGCGGTCAGTTACCCACAGTGGTCTGGTAGCGCGTTCGTCCTCGTTGTCACAGTAAACCCGAGACGAAACTGCGTTACAGGGGATTTTTCACTTGCACTAGCGTTTTACGGTTGAACCGTGGAGCATTCGATGAGAGGATAAACAGAGTCCCATGTGCCATGCACTAGCACACGTTAAACACAGTGGCAACAAAAGTTGTCAGTTGGTCATAATCCCCCCCCCCCCTTCCTCCACATCATCACACCAAAAACGCAGGCAAAAAAAACAGGTGGCGCGCCCTCTTCTGGCGCGACGCGCTCTCCAGGTGGAACAACCACGAATTTCACAGAGAACCTCTGCGACTATAAAGACCTATAACTACCACGGCGACTTGCGCCTTCCTCACCTAGTCCCACCAAGTAAACCAAGTTCAACCCAGCTCTCAGAATAGCAATCGCCTTATCAGCTGTGTGCAAGTCATAGTCATGACACAATGACTAGGCACGCCACACACACACATACATGCAGGCATCAGAATAGTCTGAAGCCAATTCCTCTGAAAACCGCGGTACAAGGGCCACAAGACCCAAGATATAGTGGAGAAACTCTGACAATTTGATTGCCTGCACTGGTCATGGGTGGTCCTGGGAAATTTCAAAAAACTGCAAGGGGAGCGGGACGGTCACGGCGGATGTAAAGGAGCAGCTGCACACACACATTTACTGTTTTTTCCACACTCAAGACGAGTACAGAGTGCTACATTCCTGGAAATATTTATACTAATATAGGGCCTTTATTGCTACACGTGTGTAGAAAATGTTGCTCTGAAATTCCATAATCCGCTAACGCCGGCTCTAGGCAATCAGGACATCCTGCAATTCAGGACATCGCAAGAAGGAGCACCCATGCTAACAAACAACAAAGAGCCTGCAGTAGGCAATCAAACTAAGCTATAATTTAAATCAAAAACGAAATGAGAGTCCCGGGCAATCGTAAATTAACCCATTGTATGGAAAAATGAGAATTTGTAGAATAGAAACATGACTGCCAGAAAAAAAGAAAGAAATAAACAACTTTGGAAAATCATGCCATGAAAAAGGAAAACTGGGTCTCTCTCCATGAAAAGGTCCAATATGTGACACTAGAAGCCAAAAAAGAAATTGGCAAATGAACGAAAATGCCATGCATAGAGTAGCTTTATGAACAACTTTCTTATGAAATGAAACAAAATTCAGTCAAAGCTCTATCATGATGGGTTTTATGACTTTGATTATATGCGTCCAGAGTGGTAGCGCTGACAACACGGTGTCCTTCATACATAATTCATCAACTTAATAAACTTTATGACGCATTATCTCTTAGACTAACAGAATGTCTGAAATAAAGAGTTATGAATGATTCATTCAAAAAAACATTTTTTTATTGTTTAATATTGTGTTAGTTTATACAGTTCTTGGACTTACCCTAAGTGATGTTTAATTTTGTTATAGAATGTGGGTGCACAAAATGATCTATGTGTATTTTATGTCCAAAATGTGTTAGATAGTTTAATATTATCTGGAATATTCCAGTAATTGACAATAAAAAATAAGGTTAAATTTTAAAAATAATCTGGGTAGCGCTGCAAATGACACCATCTGGTAACAGCTGACAACATGGTGTCCTCCCATGATAAATTTACCACCTTAAAAGCCTATGGCATTATCACTACAACAAGCAGACTTTCTGAAATAAAGGGCTACAAATGGTTTCATGCCAAACAAAACAAAGAAATGTGTTTAAAGACTAGGTGTGGTTGTTCATCTTGCACCTTACCATCCGGTCACTATCAAAACGATGTATATAAGTTTCAAACTCAAATGACAATTTTCATAGGATGTGTTAGAAAGTCATTAGCCACCAGGACAGAAACCCAATAGATACGGTATTTACAAATAAGAGCTCCTAATAAAATACACAAATTCTGGGTACGTGTAAAACAGGGACCTGCACCAACTGGTACGCGCGACAAATGGTTGGCGAACAATTACTATTCAATTTTACCTACTTAAACCGACTTATGGGATTTATCACTTGAACTTACAGATTACCTCTTGAAAATGAAGACAGTTTTTCATGATAAAAAAAAAAGTAAAATATAAGAGCTACTTATAACGTAAAAATAAATTCGGGCGAGCCGCTGACAACAGGGACACCCCTGGTTAGCGTGACCAACCGTGTCCATCCATTCGCATTACAGATTTACCTACTAACAGACTTGACGGTTGCATTTATCACTTTAACTTACAGATACTTGAAATGAAGCTTTTCAGATATGTATCCAATGATAGACAAAAAAAAGAATAAGATTAAATTTGAGAAAAAAAATTGGGTTGCCAACAAGACAAACAAGAAGGACGCCAGTGTCATCCATCACTAAAAGAAAATGTCGAATTAAATTTTGTGAAGGAAAGATATGTCTGCTACAAGAATAAATGTGTATTGTATTGGCAATTTGGCCTTATGGTCTAAGAACTAACTGGAACAAGCTATTCCTAAACAATTAGAAGGCCCATTCAGTGCCAGGTAGCGCTGACAACGGCCTTTAGGGGTGGGACACCATACTGGTTTGTGCTCTCTGACCAATCAAAAATTCCCACAAATTGGAAACTTTGTATGAATAATGATCTTTAGTAGTTGTTTGAAAAGTAGTAAACTTTGACTCGGGCAGATAGTCCCTAGGTGGAAAATTTTAATATGTAGGTAGCGTGACAATCACATTTGTGGACACGACAATGAACCAAAGATTTTTTGAAAAAATGAAAAAATCTATTTAACAATTATATTTACGTATCATGCAATACATGTCAACAATATGTTTTTTGATAACTAAATAAGAAAAAAATGGGTACTAGAGATTTTGAGGCAAAGAAAATATGATTATTTTGTATTATATTGAGGACATCAAAGTTGTCAGCGCTACATGTATTAAAATGTTATGTTAAACACACTTTTGGCGAAAATCCACAAAATTGTTACTATAAAGGAAGGACACTACTATCGTGAGTGGCATGCATATGTGTGCAGAGCTTCTTGTGGTTTTGAAAAAATAGAAACTTTATGCAAGATGTTGGGCAGTCACAAAAAAAAGCACTGAAAAATGCCCATTTTTTAGACAAAAGGTTATTAAAACACAGTTGAGTCACATGACACAGCTAAAAGAAACATTATTCTGAATTCTTACAAACGATTAGAGCTGAAATACACAAATGAAGATTACTCTCATTGTTTGATTTGATTTTTAGTGTTTAATATATTAGGATAGGTCACAAATGACCCAGTTTTCAGGGAGAGTTACCCAAAACTGATAGAGCCATTCTGGCAAACGGTATGGGGATATACTTGCTTGACGTCGATCTAGAGCAAAAAGCAGAAGATCAGAGTTGATTCTCTTCATTGATGACATTCATCAGTGATGCATCATGTCAGTAGATTAATGCACAGCTCCGCAAGCATATGGCAAGAAATGCAGACTTTTTATCAGTAAGAGGCGAAAGCGCCTCGAAGACGCATAAGAAAAAGTCAAAAAAGGAAACTGAAATATCAACCCGGCACTAATTGTGACATGGGCAGGTGGTGTTATCTGTCTTCATGATCAAGGAGCATAAATTCGGTTTAGTATAGTACTGTCTTAGCTGTCCTCCTGAATGCATCATCATTCTCTGTACCAAGAATAACAAGACATAAAAGCCTGCCCCCCAGTACTTACTGTATAACGTTCTCCGAACAGTACACGCAATTTATACTGTAGTAATGCGTATAGGAGCTTTGGATTGTCAGGGGGGGCAGACAAGACCGTATCTCTAAAAATTTACCCTCATTTGGGAGTCAGGAATCCGTGCAACATGAGTAATTCTAAAAACAATCAAAAGCTCTGGAACATGTGACAAAATGTTCACTATATAGTACTAGTAGAACATACCATTTTGTTGTGAAACAATTACTGATGCAACAGAACAAAGCTAGGAGAAACAAACACGTAATCTTGCATTGCACTTTATCTTCTTACCCCTTCACTCCAATGTCGCATTAGCACCACAATAGGTAACACCATGTCCACTAACAGTCATCAATCAGACTGTATGAAGACCCATTTTCATTAATTGGGGCGCGTAGGGATAGGCCTAAGTTATATAATCCGGGTTTCCATAACGAAAATGTGCGTCTGAAAGCACACTTTTTCAACAGACCAGACACAGGGTTCATTCTTGGCGTCGGCATTGACTCCA
>JAGGCT020000035.1:1915362-1931827 GCA_017654935.2 Phymorhynchus buccinoides
TCCCAATACAGATCCCGAGGTACACCACAAGGAAATTAACTTCGGATCTGAACTTCAGTTGTTGATCAAGACAGTCTGAAATCGATTTGTTAGATATGAGGAGAACCATTGTAGAACTGTAGAATGGATTCCAAAACACGTTCCAGCCGGGATAGAAGAATGGTGTGATCTATTGAATCAAATGCTGCCGACAGATCTAGGAGAGTCAGGACTGACACTTTTCCATTGTCAAGAGCTAAGAGGAGATCGTTGAGAACTTTAGTCAGAATGCGTTTCAGTGCTGTGAGCATGTCGATAGGAGAGTCAAGACTGACACTTTTCCATTGTCAAGAGCTCAGAGGAGATCGTTAAGAACTTTAGTCAGAGCCGTTTCTATTAGTGCTGTGAGCAGGTCGATAGGCAGACTGGAGGGGGTTGAACAAATTGTTTGCTGAAAGATGGTTAGACAATTGTGCAAGGACAATTTTCTCAATTATTTTGGAGACAAACGCTAAGTTGGACACAGGCCGATAACTTTTAAAGTCATTATGATCCATGGTGGGCTTCTTTATCAAGGGCTTAACAAGAGCAATTTTGAACAGGTCAGGGAAAACACAACTCAGTAAAAAGTCGTTTATGATCTTAGTCATGACATGCACAACGACATCAAAACATTCATACAACAAAGGAGTTGGTAAAAGGTCAAGGTCACACGTATTGGGGGCATATCTTTTCAAAACATCAAAAACATCTTTCTCAGACACAAGAGAAAAAACAACAAGAGGGGAGCCTACAGAATCTTTGCCTAGGGGGTGGGAGACAGTGGGCTGCAAGTCAAGATCTTTCATAATGTTCTCAATTTTGGAAAGAAAGAAATCAGAAAACACACATGGCATTAATGGTGGGGGGTAAACAGTCGGAAGTTTAGTAGGTTTAACCCTTGCACACAGTTTCTTTGTAATAGAATACAATTCTTTACTAGATCTTGCAGCTGCAATCTTGGTACTGTAGTACATCGTTTTTTGCCTGATCTGTCAAGAAAGTCAAGAAAGTTTTAGCTTTATTATATATTTGTTTATGTATAGTGAGCCCTGAAGAATCTGATTGTACTTGTGCCTGTCTTCGTTTTTTTCTTTGCTTCTTTTATTTCGCTATGCATCACACTAAACCAAGGACTTGATTATCTGCTAGAAGAAGCTTTGCGTGAAGAAACAGGAGCTTGTTTGTCCAATACTGCCCGAAGGGCGCTATCATTCTCAGCGGCAGTACAAGAGCTAGATGTGTACTTAGATAATTCTACTTCAATATTTTTTCCGAAAACAGTTCTGTCGATTGCGCTGATATTTATGACGCTGCGGTACACGTTTTTGTGGACAAGGAGCTCTATGTCAAACAAACAAACAACAAAAAAATGGTCTGACTTGAGGTCATGATTTACCTCTGAGGATCTGTGAACTCCATCACAGGGCCTTTCAATCTCCAAGTCCAGAGTGTGGCCATGTTTGTGAGTGGGTCCGGAAACAGATTGATGAAGATTGTACATATCTAACACTTCTAAAAACTTAATAGAACTACAATCAGTGGGAGAGTGGGAGAATACAGTATTTATGCACTAGCGCTCTCAAATCACCCCATAAAATATCAAACCATGCAAGATATTTACCCTTTAAAATGCTAGTTCTATCTATGCTGCTGTCACAACAGTATGCAAACTGAAATTGCTAGCCTAGATCTAGAATTATACAAGATCATGCCTAAAGACCTTATAATTGAAATCTCAATACTCATTGGCAGACCGTTTTCTCAGCTTCCAAGGAAATCGTATCATACACTTATTATTCCTTTAATCAACATGGCTCTTCAGTCTGGCAAGTGTGAAAGAAAGACAAAGAAGAAGAAGCAGGTTGTTACGTGAACAACAAAATGAAAAGCAATGATCAAGCTCCAACAACATGGAGATGGCGCACATTGTTTAGATCCCAATAACTGGACAAATTCAGCTGGCTGATATCTTGATTAATCTTCAACAGCATGACATCACACTGATTGTAAATATTTTAAGCAAAACCGTTAACTTTATCACAATATGAACGTTGTTACGTAATTGAAAAACAAACAAACATGCCAATTTCAGGAAAATAGATCTTGCCTTTTATTTTAATTGTTGTGTCATGTAAGTTTTTGTTATCATATGTTATGGGAGTAAGAAAGCTTCAGTACGAGATACGTGCCTAAAATAAAAGCAAGGCAGAGTGTTCCATGAATTAGTATTACTATTGTGTTGTGTGCAATTAAGGAAACGTTACTACGAAGATTGTTTAGTTGTAGTAGAGCCGCACAGCGAGACATGTTTGCTTGTTAAGATTCCTCGCCTGACCCAGTGGCAGAAAATGTCTTGGGCTTCTTCCTTCGTGCACTTGTCAGCTTGAGCAGTGCGATCTCTATTTGTGATCTGTGTTTGTTTCAGCAGGAATTGCTTTAACCGCTGTTGGCGCTGACAGCGAAGATGTTCAAGCCTCATGCTGAATATATACAAAAGGGGACTGGTGGCAGAGTTGAGGGGCAGCACCAAAATGGCCATGGCCACATTAACCTCACTGGCCACAGCATGGCCACTGGAGGCCAACAGGCCCAGAAATCCAACAGTTGAGCCAACACAGACAATCAGACACTGCAATAGCAAACTGATGACGAGATGCAGATATTTCTGCGCTGGTTCCTTTGTCACAGTTGATGTCTGACAGTTCATTGCTTTGAATCGATTTGTAGATTGTAACTTGTCCGACTATGATGAGTACAACCAGGAGAAATTTTGGAAAGATGATGAACTGGAAGAAAAATGGCTGATCAGAAAACTTCTGTTTGTGTATTGGCAATGGAATGCAGATGCCATTCTGGCCGTAAAACTGCCATTGTGACGTCATAGGCAGTAGAGGTATGGCAGCCAAAAGCAGCCCAGCAATCCACATTATAGCACACGCTATCATAGCACTGACCTTGTGGAAGTGAAGACGACTGGTTGATATGTGTAGAATCAGTACACGATCCAAAGTGATGAAGCAGATCATGAAGGTTGATACTTCTATGTAGAGTATTGAAAAGACACCTGCTGCGTGACATGCTATGCTCCGTTTCCACGCAACATCTTCCCATAAATAGGTACCCTGATATACGCTATCGGCTACGGTTATCATAGCTAAATTTAATCCCATCAGGATGTTACAAGAACATAGATTTGTGATAAATACATCAAACCCTTTCCAAGCTTTCTGTCTCAACGTTATTGCTTGAATAATCAACAACACAATATTGCCACAGATGGCTGAAAGCATATACAGCACAATGATTACACGGTACACACCTGATTTCAACAAGGACTGACATGAAGAAATGTCACCAGAAGGAGCGTGGCACTGGTCAGAGAAGAAATCATTTGGGAGAATGTCCTGACAGCACAGTTTGTAATTATCAGCAAACACAGTCTGTAGCTGTTCCAAACCTTCAAAGATGTTGGCAGGGAAATCAGCCATGGAACAGCCACGTGCATCCAGTACGTGGAAACGTGTGAAAGAATGATTGCCTTCAATGAAAACATTATCCACACCACAATCACTTAAATTCAACTTCTGAAGATTGGGAAAGAGATGTAGCAGTGACATATCAAGATCCTTCATCATGACTTGGGACACGTCCAGTGATTTCAATTTATGATGCAGAAAAGAAAACCCATCAGTTTGCTGGATAAGTGTGGTCAGTGGATTATCAGAGAGAGTCAGATGACGCAAGTTGGGGAAGAAGACTTCAAATGTTGATCAGTGATGGAGGTCAGATAGTTTTCACTCAGGTCTAAAGTATGTAGGTTTGGGAGCTGGTTCAACGTTATATTAATCAAATCACATCTTACCAATCTCAAATAGATAAGTAATGTGCTCATTGACACGTATGTGTACTGTAGACCTATGTCACTGGCATCCAAAAAGCGTAGATTTGGATAAGATGATGGAGACATTATGTTGCTACATAAAAAGGCCTGACCATAGCACGTGCAATACTCAGGGCACATGCCATCGCACAACAACTCGTCATCTCGCTGAAGACAATGGTACATGCCGTCACACACGTGCTTGGGATGGAGGCACACAATCGATGCCCAACAACGGTATAATCCCGAACAAGTAAATTTCTCACAGTGCTCTTCGTCTTCATGCTTGGGACAATCATGGATAGTGTTGCACCACACAAAGACAGGCAGACAATAACCATCGCCTGCACACTGAAAGTGGGTGTCTGGACAGACAGGTGACCCGTGGACAATAGAACTGTTTATCACCTGCATTGTCACATCCCCATGGCCGTCAAACTCAGCAACAGCTGGAGGCTTTGTGTCATACCATATGTGTTCTCTATATCCCCCTGAACACATTTTTGCTTCATCTGTGTGGTCTCTGCAGTCAGGGTATTGATCACACATCCGAATTTTGGGAACACACTGTAAAACATTAAAAATAAAGAGTCTAAGAAATAAATCCTAAAATTAATTTATGTATTTTAAGATTAAGATTAAGATTAAAACCATAGCCCCTTTGACAACAAAGGCCATGTCAGAGCTGTCACCACGTTAAATCCTATACCATGTATGTTAGTATTATGTAGATTTACTGCTCAACATTTGCTAAGGATAGTATGTTAACTCAAAAGTGAGGCTTATTAATTCCGTACCTGTCACGCAATTCGCACCACCTGGTTTCCTACCAAACGGTAGAAGATTGAAGGTCGATACTTGTGTGTGGAGTTTGGATAGGGGGAGGGAATTATTTTATAACAACCAAAATGCAACGAAGCGGAACACCCATTGCAGGGCAAACGAAATTTCATTTTGGCAGCATATCTGACGTAATTTTGGGTAACGCTTTTTTGTTTGTTATTCCATGTGCAGATTAACACTGGAAAAAGCACTATAAAATCTTTAAGGTCTTGGTGGTCAATGTTGTGCAATTTGTAAATTAAAAGATTCAAACGAAAAATAATTGGGCCAGTAGCTATGCAATTCGTACCACTATCACGTAATTCGTGCCTCCTATGTCTTTTCAATGGCGCAGCGTTAAAAAAGGCATCCAGGTCGCCGATTGAAAAGATCGATCGGATTTGTTCGTACCACTTTCTCTTTTTACTTTTATATGATTCAGACAACGTGATATGCAGATTAATTCTTGATGGCTACAGTCACGCACTAACTGATACATCCTAGAAGAGAGAATCGTCTATACGCTAATGCCAAGTTCACGAGCATCCTACAGTTGAATTAGTGCTGCAAAACCCCCTGGTACTATATCGGTAACTCGGTGGTACAAAATTTCGTTAGCAGGTCTTGTAATTCTTACCTTTTGAAGAAAAAAAGTATTTTTACATTTAAGCCAAAAGTACAAACAATATCTTTATAATTATAGTATATAGATCTAGCCCTCTACCAGCAGTATCCATATCGGAAGTTTAATAGCTTTTGGATTATCTGCCCTTGAGATAGAGATCTCTATCATTAGGAGGTACTGTGTCAATAAGTGTCCCACATATGCCCACCATCCCATTTTGGGGGATGCTAGGACTATGGGGTGATACGTCTCCAACTACACTTCTACAGCGACACTTTTGGACCAGGCATGTCACCTGCAGTTGCGTCTATCAAGCTGTGGCGGTCTAGAAGACATTTCTCAATTTAAATTTCCAAGGGAGGCCATCATTTGTAAAATTCTGGATGGCTTGCTAAACAGAAAAACGATTGGTCCACAGTTTCTGCACAAGCCATATCTTTATACATGAAAAATAAGAAAAAAATGGAAATACATTATCTAAAAATGATTTGTTTTCCTTCAGAAAATGCTCCTTCTTGAATCTGTAGCTTCGTAAAATATCATCCCAAAAATGGGATAGCGATCATGAGGGGGGTGGGTTTAAAACAAATTACATATAAAGAAGAAATTTACTTGTCCTATCTTTCAGATTGTACTATGTTCTAACTGTTGCACTAAATGATAGACATTGGCGGTGAAAGCAAAGATATTCTTAAAGGGTAAGATGGACTACTTAAGAGATCGGCGAACCGTGGTGATAGAGTTATCGTTAATGGCGACAGTACACTTTTTTCACAGTGGAGGCTATCCAAAAACTCAGACTGGAACTTGAACGGAGAATTAAAAATGGCCTATCGATGTGTAAAATGTGTCCTGTTTAAAAGGGAAATAACCAGTGTTTCAGTCCTCACTTACTCGTATAGGGAAAAGAGACCGGAAGCTTATCTTCCCCTATACAGTCTTTGGTAAAACCCAGAAAGTAACATTCTGTCAAAGGTTGCTGACTTAGTTAATGTATGAAGGTGTATGCAATGGCATAAGGCATTGCCATTTACGCTATTTATGTAATGTTATGTGTGACAGAAAGGCAGTGCAATAGAAAGATAGTAAGATCCTAAATCTTTCAAACAATTAAGTTGCGCATTTACTTCACATTGCAATGGGTGTGGGGGGGGGGAAAGCAGTGCATCAAAAGCATAGATCAAGGCTGTTCATATCAGATCCATTTTTGATTTGTCATTACAATTAAACCATTGGCAGTGTCGATCAGAGCATTGACAAGCACAAGAAGAATTTTATTTGTCACTGAATTAGAGACTGAAAGACTTCTAGTCATATATTTGGCTGTGGCCAGTTTACTTTGATCATCAAGTGACAACAAGTTAGCTACTCTATATGTATCAAACGTAGTTGTATGCACTGGAACACCCAGTGCTACTTTAATAGCTTTGCTATCTATACTTTGTAACCGCTTAAGTAATGTCTGAGGAGCCGAAAAATAAACTTTTTGTCCATATGGAAGTTTTGATCGAACCGGACTGGAAGCAGGATGCATAAGTGTTTGAGTATCTTGACCCCATGACTGGGCACTAATTCGTTTCAAGAAAATTAGCCTTTTTCTTGCATAGTTTTTTAAGGTTCAATGAGGCATCGTCAGTTTAATTTAGGAGTGAATTATAGACAACAAAGAATTTTACATTTTTGAAATAGTGAATAATAATAATAATTGGCACTTATATAGCGAACATATCTAGAAAAATATATTCATGGCGCTTTACAAAGAAAACATAACTATAAACAGTCCACACACACATACACACACACACAACACACACAAACCCACGCACACAAACCCACACACACAAAGAAAGGACGATGAAGTGGTCGAGGGGGGAAGGGAGGTGGCGTGGGGGGGGAGGGGGTGGGCACACATACTATGACACACACCTGCATGCACAACACACCACAACACACCACAACACGCCACGCACGCACGCACACACAAGCACGACAAGCCACGGCACACACACACACACAAACACACCACACCACACACACACAAACAACAAACACACAAAAAAACACACACACTACACACACACACCAATCAAATTCCATACGGCACAATCAACACACACATCTGCATACACACACACACACACACACACACACACACACACACACACTACATTGCACAACACACACACACGCGCACACGCACGCGCACACGCACATGCACACACACGCACGCGCACGCACAAGCACACACACACACAACTCAATGTTCCACACTGCACAATCAACCTATGCATGTCAGCTACAACTTAGAAAAGAGATGAGTTTTTAGACCGGCCTTGAACGCGTCCAGAGAGTCGGAGTGTCTGAGAGACAGGGGTAAGTTGTTCCACAATGATGGAGCCTGAAACGAAAAGGACCTTTCACCATACGTTGTGGTTTTGACAGTGGCTGGTTGCAGGAGGCGAGTGTCAGAGGAAGAGCGGAGGACACGAGAAGGTGTGTAGAGGTGAAGTAGGTCAGACAGGTAATCAGGGGCAGAACAAGAGGTGACAGTGAAGGAAAGAGTGGAGAGTTTATAGTCAATCCTATCAGAGATTTTTAACCAGTGCAGAGAGTGCAGAAGTGGCGTGACATGTTCATACTTAGAAGACTTAAGGACTAATGGGGCAGCATTGTTTTGAATTCTTTGGAGGCGACTGAGAAGATACTTTGGGAGGCCAGCAAGGAGAGAGTTGCAGTAATCGATTTTAGACAAAACAAAAGCACAGACCAAAGTTTTCGTGGCGTCAGTAGATAGATAGTGAAGAGTTTTATCTTCTATCACAAGTTGAGGCAAACATTCAGGATTCTTACCATTATTAAATAACATTAATTGTGGATTTTCTTCATAGCTCCACATTTGGTGGAGGAATGCGCTATGTAAATAATTCACTATTATTATTATTATATTTTTATTATTATTTATATTATCTATATCAAGACTGAGTAATGTTGTCCAAACTGAATCATTGACAAGTGTGAGTGTTGTTGCGCTTCTTATTTGTTACATTTTTTCTAGGCAGCCCTAGGCCAGTAATGGAGTTTACCTAAGGCAGTGAAGTCCTGAAGGGGTTAACTCTATTTTATGTTTTTGTACTACATTTCAGTGAATAGTCACTGTTGGGGGATGGTGCTCGAAAATCACGTGATGCAAAACAAGTTTGAGTGAACTTGTGTTCACGAATGATTGCTCTTTCCGGACATAATTATAATAATTATTGCTTACAATTACACCACCTCTTAGTAATCAAGGTTATAAAAGTCTATTGTTAGCTAATTTTGAGCAATTGCAGCTGAAGCAAAATGGTGCCTTGATCTGGTGACATTTAAAGAAGTTCTGAACTTTTTGCATAGTAAGTTAATGACGAGTGTGTCAGCAATCAGATTTTTTTGAGAGAGAGAGAGAGAGAGAAGAGATGAGAGGAGAGAGAGAGAGAGAGAGAGAGAGAGAGAGAGACGAGAAGACAGGAGAGAGAGAGAGAGAGAGACAGAAACAGAGAGAGAGAGAGAGAGAGCGAGAGAGAGAGAGAGAGAGGAGAGAGAGAGAGAAAGACAAACCTGTTTATTATCACATTGGAAATGTATTCTGACATCGCAGGCGATGTACACACAGAAGCTTTCATCAGTTCCGTCACGACAGTCAGGGTGATGGTCGCACACCAGTGTGTAAGGCACGTGATCCACGTCATTCTGGCACGTGAACAAAGGCGGCAGCGGCGTTACGTCAGCTGTACAGGAATCGATGACGTCCAGCACATTTGTGCTCCAACAGTGACTGGCCACGTCACAGGCCAAGAAGGCGTGGGTCACGTGATCTCCTGGACACGGAATAAATGTACCCTTTTCCTTCCAACATTCTGAAGAGTTGAGTGTGTGCTTTTTATAATTGGTGGATTGAATTGCCGTCGTTCTGCTGGGGGTGTAAGGTAATTCACAAAGATAGCTGTATGGACTATTGTCATTGTGTCTATCATAGCCCTCTATTGTGTCACCCATCAACACAGCGCATGATATGTGACATAACCATGGCTCTACGATATAGCCTGTGTAGTAAGCGATGGCACCATCCAGGTGAATCCACATCTTCCTGTACCTTGTATCACAATGACGCCTTTATTACCATTCCTCCCTTTTAAGTTATAATAATGCATTAACATTTTCATCATAATGTGCTAAACATAATAATATCAGGCTATGCGAGGGAAAACACCATGTAGAAGTGAAATTTCAACATCCCGCACCTCCCCCCCCCCCCCATTAAAAAATAAACACATTGACTACATGACATGTGTGTGTGTGTGTGTGTGTGTGTGTGTGTGTGTGTGACTGTGCGTGTGTGTGTGCGTGAGTGTGAGAGAAGAGAGAGAAGAGAGAGAGAGAAGATGAGAGAGAGAGAGAGAGAGAGAGAGAGAGTTGCTTTGATATATGCGCTGTTGCCTGGTTTGTGTCACTCTTGAATGTTGTTTGTGCTGTCTGTTGATGAATAATTGATTGTAAAGCGCTTTGGGTTCATTTGAGGTAAAGCGCTATGTAAATGTACTATTATTATTAGTATTACAAAGGACAGAAATAAGACATTAACTTTTATACAGTAATAGAAAATCATGGTACAGATTAGTCTCTCAGGTGGAAGACTATGACTCTAAACGAGGGGGGCCCTTGCACCGGCTCTGGTGCTGAAGCCAAAGGGATGGGCTGGCCTTTGGGGACCTTCCCCAACGCCAGCTGTCCTCAAATCTTTTTGGCCGAGAGAGTGGGGATGTACCCTGGGCAAGGCATCTCCACTATAAACAAATTTTAACCCAGCCCGCCATAATAGTAGCTGCCCCCCTCTGTTATCTGGCAGTCATTGTCAGAAACGACAGACTAGCATACAATACATTAACATATTCATCATGAAGTGCTAACATAATTATGTTAGGCTATGTGGGGGAAACACCATGTAGAAGTGAACTCAACCTCCCCTCACTCCTGTGAGACACTGGACACTGGACAACTTTATTTGAAAAGGATAAAGATTTGTAGAGAGAGAGAAGGAGAGAGAGACGAGACGAGAGAGAATGAGAGAGAGAGAGAAGGAGAGAGAGAGAGAGAGTGAGAAGGAGAGACAGGACCGGGAAGAGAGAGGATGAGGGACGAGAGAGAAGAGAGAGAGAGACAGAGGGAGAAGAGAGATGGGGAGAGAGAGAGCGGTGGGAGAGAGAGAGAAGAGAGAGAGAGGAAGAGAAAGATACAGCGCGATGAGGACCGAGCGCAGAGAGAGAGAAGAGGAGAGAGAGATCGATAGAGAGAGAGCGAGAGAATGCCACTTATTACTGTTTGTTTTGTCATTAATTTCGGGGGCATTTCGGTCATAGAGCCAGAATGACCCCCCCCCCCCCCTCTGTTATGTTTTAACTCCCGGGGAGTTAATCTGGATCAACACTGTTTGGTCGAAACTAACTCCCCGGGAGTGTTTCGGCACGTGCACTACGAAGGGGAGTTAATATAGCCACTGTCTAAACTAACTTCAGGGAGTGTTTCTTGACTGTATTAAATGACTCCCCGGGAGTCATTTTCGAACAGTGTGGGGGGGGGGGTCATTTAGGAAGAGGCGAGAAATGACCCACCTACCCCTCAAAGTATGCAGTATCTCCCGTGGGGATACTGGGTGATCTTTCAGTACAAATGGTTCCCCCACCTTTCTGGAAGTTCTGTGCTAGTACCTTCCTTTTATCTATTACTCTCTATGACTCTCTGCCTTTTCCCTTTGCCTACTATGCTGTCCACAGCACCCCGTTACAACTGGTTTTAGTTTGTCCCTATTTTTATAATTCATCACCAGTATAAACCAATCCAAAGTTTGTATCACTTCCTTTGTTGTAGAGTACCATTTGTAAGGTCTTGCTCTAGCCGTAACAACATTCATTGGAAGGAGTACTTGCCTATGTGAAAGGAAATAACTTGAAACAAACAGCTGTTTGGGGACACTAAGAGCAGTCAGAATGTGGGGAATTGTTGTGCTGCATAACTAATACATGTTAGAAAAAATGGAGAAAATAATATTTTATGTCAAAGAATATTTAGATCAAAGGCAGGAGAAGAGACCAAGGCAGAAAGATGTTATTTTGTTCTAAATATTCTTTAGCATATAATATTATTTTCTCCAGCCAAAAACGCATGCTGGGCCTATCTATTAAGCGCATAACGTCAGCATGACGCATCTGCGCTTATACGACAGAAGTCTGCCTGTGAATCTAGGGATATGTCTGAAGACCCCTAACATGTTTGCACATTCATTTTATTTGCCAACGATCCTTTCAAGAATTGTATTGTGAACATTGTCTTTTTTTTTTGTAAGCTACCCCATCGACTTGGTCATTGGGCCTGATCACGTGACCAGTAATACATGTGTCCAAAGACATTAACTGCTAGATTTGGTCTTGAAGGGAAATCAAAGGATAGGAGCAATTAGCGTATGGGAAAAGAGCAATGGGTGTTTCTTATGTATTTGGCAAAATGTTGAAACATTTTCGCAACGTTGATAACATTCTGATTTTTTCCAGGCCAGGAAAACTATGAATTTTTCGCGGATTAAAACATTTACTGTAATATAAACAATTCAACTTTGGATTCGAGAACGTCAAAAGGCGTTGATAGTTTGCTAGCTGACACCATAACCTCCTTAAAATAATCAAAACCATAACCTAACTTAACCATAACCTTATGAATATTTCATCAGAATCCGTTCAGAATTTTAATATGTTATTTCACAGATAGACAAACAAAGGGAGGCAGAAATAGCGTCTCTTTGACATTTGTTTGTACTACTATATGCCCACATGTAAGGTAGGGAAGCATCGACAGTAACCATTCCAATCCACACCATTGCTTTTCTGTCTCTACTGAACAACATTTGTCTGACGGCCTCCATTTCCTGGTAAGAGTTCAGACTGGCTAGCTGAGCTCCGCGGAGCCTACAATTAGTATTTGCATAATTCCATGTTGTGGAATGTCCTTTTTTGGGTCTCACATAAAGATAACAGCTATCACCAACAGTCAAACTTCCAACACCACAGCCACCACTGGTGTAGGAACAGTGCTCTTCATCCTCCATCCCCACACAGTCTACAAGCATGTTACAAGGGAAAGCATGACTTAATTCTGATCGTGAAAGCATCGAACAGTTCCATAGGCCATCAGCCAGTTGGTGTGGCCGAGAAGACTTGGGATACAAAGAGAAGTTAATTTTGAGCCCAGTGAGTGGAACACTGGTTGAACTATACAACCTCAGGTACAGGAGTCCCGAGTGAGGATCATATACGTCTGGACCAGGCTGAAAAGTACTGCTGTATTTTGCCAGAGTTTTTGTGAATTCTGCATCGTCATAAACAAAAATAGAGAATTCAGCACAGATGGTCCATGAATCGAGAAATGTCAAAGTGAGACATGCTCACCACGATGACATGATTCAGTGGAACAGAGATACTGGTCCACGTGTCCATATTCAGCACCATTGGTGTCACTCCATCCCAGTCTGGTGTTGTGATATAGCCTGCAACACATGTACATATCCTGAGTGTATTTTCTATCTGAACATAATTATCAAAGTACATGAGAAAGAGAACAGTTACAGTAAAGCTAAATATATTTTATGTATTCTTGGGAACGTCATGATTTTTAATGTCTCATAAAACTGAACCCAACGATGTCAAGATAATACTGCAAAATGAACAGTTTTTAAAGTACTAATCTTTTCATTCTTATATTTTGAGTTTGTGTCTTAATCAAGACAGATGAAGGTATTTTCTTTTTATTATTGTTTTAAGACTTCAGCGGGTTTTTTACAGACGCGAACAAAAGTATTATTTCTACAATTGTCTTTGTCTAGTCATATAATTTTTTAAACACGAAGTCCTTTACATAACTTGTCATTCATACGCTTGCTTAGGAATATTTTATTAATCTAAATAAAAGTAATTAATCTACAGTAACTTGTTTAAAAACTGAACTGAAACTCATCATTTATATACTTTCTGTGTTTAGACTTAGTGGCATATCTGTCACCAGCGAAATAATCTTACCTTTGAAAAGACCAGCAAATGTTGTACGTAGCAGCTGGGTTGTATTAACGACAGTGGAAAAGCATATAACAACACTGAAATCCCCAATTGATAGTCTTCCACCCAAGTGATGATAAATGATGGAAATGTTTACACGGCTGCGAGGTCGAGTAAAAATGTGAAACTGGCTGTTCGCAAAGTCAGACGACTGGAATAACGGTCTTCTATTTTGGGGGTCAATTTGGTTTTCATCATAGGCATATAGCTTTAATAACTTTGAGAAATTACCAGCCAGTAGGACATGGTAGAAATGAAAAATAAAACCTGAAGGAGGCGTTAGGGAAATGTTACACACGAAACAGTCAGGGCTCTGGTATTCTGGAGGAAGGTCTGAAGAGTTGAACACTAAAGAACCGGACATTGCTGACAAAGTCCACGTCTTGTTCTTCTTGAGGCACTCTGTGATGTTGTGGGAGTTCAACTCCAGCGAAGGGGGACCTGAGGGTTGAGAAGCTGATGAGTTAAAGGGTAGAGTTAAAGTTAGAGAGTTAAAGGACACAGTCTTGTTCTTCTTGAGGCACTCTGTGATGTTGTGGGAGTTCAACTCCAGTAAAGGGGGACCTGAGGGTTGAGAAGCTGATGAGTAAAGGGTAGAGTTAAAGTTAAAGAGTTAAAAGACACAGTCTTGTCACATGCATCCCTTGCAAAGCAACGTCACGTAACCTACTATGTGTAATGGCATTCACCAAGTCTATGGTAGGAGAGGGAGAAGAAGAGGACATAATATTATAAAATGGATTAACGTTTGTAATAATAATTATACATAAATTGACCTGTGGGAATAGCATTAAATTAATGTCGTAAATATTACTAGCATGTAAGCATTATATTGTCCTGAGAGAGAGAGAGAGAGAGAGCGAGAGAGAGAGAGAGGGAGAGAGGGAAAGAGAGAGAGAGAGAGAGAGAGAGAGAGAGAGAGAGAGAGAGAGAGAGAGAGAGACGGAGAGAGAGAAAGAAAGACAGAGAGAGATGAATGAATGAATGAATGAATAACTTTTATTTTCTGAGGATAATAGAGTAAGTATAAATACTTTTTTTTTCATCCAGTCCTCACACAACAAAAAAGGAAAACAAAATCAAAGCAAATAATTCAATAAATAAGAAAGGCATGCAAAGCAAAGGAAACGAACACACATTATCATCAAAGCAGGCACATTATCAATATAAACAGACACATAATAAATTCAGCATTATTCATAAATACTTAACAAATGGGATGTGGAGGGACCCAAAATAAGTGAGTATCTAGGAACAAAACAAGGCATGACCAGACGGACAGACGAAAAGAGTATAGATAAAGAGAATGAGCGAGAAAGCGGAAGGGTACATGTAAGACATAAAAAAATATATACATACTGAATTGTTTTGATAACACAATAATGGTATCAAAGTTATTATATTCACAATGAACAACGTAGCCCCTCTCTCTCTCTCTCCCCCCCTCCATCTCTCTCTCTACCCCATCACCCCCACCCCAACCCCCTCCCTCTCTCTCGTTGCACACACACATACACACAACACAGCACAACACACACACACACACACACACACAAGATGCACGCACAACGCACGCAACACACACACACGCACACGTGCATTCATATAATTCATAAACATCAATATTAAGGTTATTCAAAAGTGTCTCAAGGACATCCTTTGTACATGTGAAATATATTAAGCCACATTTTGTAAGCAGGGACTCCTCTGCTTAATAATAACTTCAAATATTCATCAAAATTAGATAGAAGTGACACTATTATTGGAACATGTTAATCATAATATTTTAATACATTTCAATACATTTCAGGGGTTAATGACAAGTTTTCATTACTCATAAGATTAAAAATTGATGTTTTAAATCTTCCAATATTTGGTTCAGCTTTTAAATAAATAGGAAGCTTACTCCATAACCAGCTATCAGAATATGAAAGGCTCGATTTAAACTGTGTTATGGAGGGCAGTGGTAGATCAATTCTATGACTGTGCCTAAACTCGTTGATTGTGAACATACCACTTATTGAAGATGGACAGTTTCCGTGTAAAATCCTATGCATTAAGATTCCTTTATTGAACAGTAGTTTGTATTTGAGCGGAAGAATATTGGAAGATGCATAGTCAGAAATAGTTAAAGTTGATTTATTTAATGTTACTCTAATGTCACGTTTATGAGCACTGACTAATGGTTTCAGTGAGTTGTCACTTGTCAAGTCCCAGAGAGTAGATGAATAATCTATGGCAGACTGAATAAATGAATAGAAAAAAAAACATTTTTCGAGCATGAAAGTTTAGAAAGTGTTTTATTTTATTAAGCTGATAAACATTAGAAGCAATGCTTTTTGATAGGTTATGCACATGACCATGACCAATTTAAATTATGATCAATAGTTACTCCTAATAGTTTATGATTTGAAACCTCTTCTAACACTTTATTATTTATGTACAAAGGTGGTAGGATTGATTTAATATTTTGACGTTTTTGTCTAGTAGCAATCAGCATAAATTTTGTTTTTTGAGGATGTAGGGCTAGGTGATTTAGATGTGTCCATTTAACAAGTAGGTTTATGATATCTTGTAAAATGTGGCAAACTTGAAAGGGATCTTTATGACATGTATCCATGGTTGTGTCGTCTGTAAACAGTTCTGATGATGTATTTAAGTAAATAGGCAAATCATTTATATATAAAGTGAAAAATAGTGGTCCAAGTACAGACCCTTGTGGAACACCATATTTATTAGGGAGACAGTTTGACATTTTGTTATTTAGATACACTGTTTGCTGTCTGTTTTCTAAAAATGAGGAAATAAGATTTTGTGCACATGAAGATATGTTATACAAGTTTAGTTTTCTGAGGAGGAGCTTATGGTTGACAGTATCAAAAGCTTTAGCGAAGTCCACGAATACTACGCCAGAAAACAAAGATTTATTCATGTTGGAAAGCCATCTTTCTGTGAGTTTCATAAAGCTGTGTGGCAGGAGTG